>OX418221.1:45982686-46030114 GCA_948455865.1 Conomelus anceps
GATCCAAGACGGACTCCACTACAATGGGCCTCCCAAACGCAATTTGCAGTCTACGCTTGTAAATGTTGAAAGGAAATTCAGAACGTTGTTTGTCTTCTACTTTGAGCGAACAGAGCAAAAGGCCGCTGTAACGTTTCTATACACATGCCAACAGCTCGCTGTCAATAATTGATTCAGAAGAAACAAGACAAGACATGCTGCTTTGGCCTCAGGTTTCACTTGAGAGAGTTATTTTCTGACCTCACAAAAGCGCAAAGGAACCGCGTAGTTCATCAGTGAAAGAAACACTTGAAAATGAAGTTTAGAAGGATGAAATAATATTGACTCCACATAAGAACAATGAACAAACAGGAGAATGTATATAGTGGCAAAATAAAACAGATATGGAATAGAAAAAGAGTATTTGAGATACAGGGGTGTAACTGGTGTCGTTCTTTAAAATGTTGCTTTCCTAAAAAAGGCAGAAGTAGCTTTTCTATCGGACGCTTAGTTTGGTCTCAATTTTGTAAAAAACAAAATGCCATTTATGAACAATTGAAAGTTTTTGGCGAAGGACTCGCCAAGTTCATTAGTTTTACTTGATAGAAGAAAGAAAAATTCAAAATAAAAATTAAGTTTGAAACGAAAATGAAATGAAAAAAAGTTTTAAATGAAAATGAAATTTAAAAAAGTTTGAAATGAAAAAATTCTTTATTAGGCGGAGTTAAGACTATAAAGTATTTTCTATCACTCAATCTTACCTAAGTTTGGAGCGAATAAGAAAATTGATTCATCATGAGAACAGACAAATTCCAAATCATGATGAAAATATTAAAAAATAAAAATATGGAAATAAGAAAATTTGAGAGTACAAGGATGTAGCCAGTGTTAATTTATCGCAAATCTTGCTTTTTTTAAAAGCTGTTTCTAAGAAACAGTTTTCTAATCTTGCTGTTTTTGCCGGATGCTTAGTTTGGTCATTTGGTTTAGTAAAAACTAAATTGACGTCGTGAAATTTCACAATTTTTTAAAAATGGTGGCCGAAGCTCATCTAGGATTCTTGAAAACTAGTAGTATGTTATTCAGTTTGTTTTTCTTGTCATATATCCCGATTTCAGACGTGTTTGAATTTTCCTTTACTTTCTGTTAATTTGTCTGGACTATTATGAGTTTTTTTAGTTATAAATGGTTTAGTTTTCTTTACTTTCTCCTAATTTGTCTGGGCAACTGTGAGTTTTTTCAATTATAAAAAAATCAAGTTTTAGAAACACCTATAAATTTAGCTTTTATGAGTTACATTACGAGTTTTACAAAAGTAGCCTATAAATAATTAAAAATTGAGAACATGGAATAAAAATGAAGGGAAAATTTATTAGAGTAAAATAATATATAAACATCTAGAGCTACTAGATAACTAGAACTAACAAATTGACAATTTTCTGACCTTTTTTGCGACATGAGTAATCTCTCACCCCCTCCCCCCCCAAACAACAATTACCAATTCAATTTATTTATTGCCAAAAATACATAATAAAACATTCGTATATTCAAACAAAAATTTCATCACTTCTTATAATAATGAATATCTACATAAAACATCATAAATGAAATAATTGTTACATCCCTTTTTAAGCAAAGCTTGTGCTGAGGGATGGTGCATCTCCAAAATGCCAATATCATATAAGACATTGAATTAAAAAATAACATGTATACTACAAGAAACCTGAAAACACATATCTGTTCTGCTCATTGTACAAATGTTTGTAAATGGGCTATTGGTTTAAAAGATACAATTGAATATTTAAAGCAAAATAATAACAAAATTGATACCTAAAAAACCCGTCTAGTTTTCTATTATTATTTTAAATGAATAAATCTTCATTATAATACAAAATTGTGAAAATATAAATTTTAACACAATAATATTATAGGAATTAATTACAGTATGTACTTTTCCATTACCTGCCTGCACTATAAATCTTGCTATTTATAATTAAAATTGTGACCACTTTGAACTAGTCTCTTTGATAAAACAGTAGAAGGTACTGTCTAGATGATTTGTGAGTGGACAAATAATAATAATAATCCACAAAGGACTGGGGAGTCCCAGAGATTACAAGTAACAGACGGTTAAAAAGTCTAGGGCCATTATATGCTGCATGGACAATGGCAGCCAACAGGTTTCAACAGGTTGGACACGTGGTTCCAACAGGAATCTCTCAGATTGTATCATAACCGCGAAGTGGGGCTATGGGGAATTCATTGCATCGTGAGTAGACAAAACTGGCCAGATCAAAATCACACAACTGTTCAATACTGAGTACATTGAACTCTTTATATACCAAATCTGTTGGATACCTGACCGGCTTTTTCAAGCATATTTTGATAATTTTCTTGTACAATAATATTAGAGGCTTGAGAATTTTAATACCATCCACCCCAGCCAACTACACCATATCGCACAATTGACTGCACAAACACCATTCTTACTTGCTCAACAATAAAAATACTTCTCAATTGTACAAACTTATAAAACACTTTCCTCAACCTGGAACATAAATATGAAATCTGGTCCCTCCATTACAAATGGTTATCAATAACTATTCCCAAGTATTTAGTACTGTTTTTGAATTTTATTTTAGGACATTGACATCCATTACCACTGCATCCAGATTCATGAAAAGCTAAATCATCCTCTATACCACCATTGCTATGTGGCAGACCTGCCGAGGTCAAAGAAAACGAAATGGCTGAAGTTTTTTTAATGTTTAAACTAACCAATTTTTTATAACCTCCAAACCCTCATTTGCTCGACAAAAAACATCATTCCATGTTGCACCCCAAAAAACAGCTACAGTGTCATCGGCAAAAGAAAACAAAGAACAACTCTCAAGTTCTATATTAAGTAAATCATTAATGTAAATTAAAAATAAAATAGGACCCAGAACTGTACCCTATGGTACACCCATCGAAATCCCCAACTCTGAGCTTATGACCCCATCAACCCCATCAACTACCTGAGTTCTACAATTAAGATAGCTTTTAAAGAACCCTAAAGCAACACCTCTAATTCCAATATCTTCCAATTTTTGAAACAAAATAGTGTGGTCCACTGTATCAAAGGCTTTTTGGAGATCTAAAAATACTCCTAAACATTTTTCTCCATTGTTCAATGATTCCATAATTTTCTTAGTTACATTATAGACAGCATAAGAAGTACTTATACCATTACGAAAACCAAATTGATGATTAGATAAAATCTCATATTTTTCCAAGTACTCTACCAGGTGGGTCTTCATACATTTTACCATAGACACACATGAAAGGAGGGAGATAAGGCGATAATTTCCTGGATCAGTCTTATTGCCACTCTTATACAAGGGGACAACAGTGGCCTTTTTCAGCTCATAAGGAAAAACTCCTTGTAGAAAGCATAAATTTATTACATGTGTCAGAGGAACTGAAATAATCTGGAAATTTAAACTAAACATTTAGGAAAAATTCCGTCTGAGCCTGGTGCCACTTTCTTCTTTAAGTTTGTAATATAAGTTTGTATATAAAGAAAAACGAATTACAAAACGATCTATTAGTTTTGTACTTAAATTTCTTGTCTTTTATCTTTGTAATTCGTTTGGAAATTCTTCTAGCAACACTAAAAAAATATTCATTCAGCTCCTCTGCTATTTCATTTTTCTGATTAGATCTTAAAATGCGACCATCTCTGGTAACCAACTCGGTAATCGAACAATCATTTTTACTACTGGTGTCTGTTGCTTCATTTATAACCTTCCACACAGCCCTTAGATTATTTTTACATCCAACTAGTTTATTCTTAAAATAATATTCCTTTGCAGAGTGCAAAACTGACTTTAGTTGACTATATAATTTGAAAAAATTTATTAATTGTACAGTATATTAAATGGTTGTTTACAAGCCCTAAGAGACAGTTTGTCTCTCTGTCTCATACATCAGAGTATACCGTTAGTCACCCAGGGCTAGATTCTCTTCGTTCTATTACTACTCTTTCTCCTAGTTTTTGAATAATCAAATAATAAACGCAGTTTATTATAAAACAAAGAAAAAGCTAGTCTCGGATCATTTTCCTGGAGAACATCATTCCATGTTTCAATTTCAATTTTTGACTGAAAAACATCTTCATTAAATAATAAATCTGAATCATTTTGTACATTAAAATCAACATCACTGCTATATGACAATCGGTCCTTACGAGTTAAACAACACATTACTGCATTGTGATAGGTGATCACAATTATAGATAGTAGCGCTAAAAAGACGACGCTGACTTTTTAAAAAGATTTGATCAATGCACGATTCACGCAAAGGAGTACATCTAGTACCGCCGTAAAGGTAATTTACAAAGCCATATTCAAATAGAGTATCCAAAAATCTATGTCCTACAAGAGTCAAATTTTTATCGAGAATATCAATATTAGTGTCACCAACAATAATTCTATTTTCGAAATTAGCAGTTTCACTCAAAAATCTCTCTTGTGCATCCACAAAACTTACTACATCAGTTTCTGGGGACCTATATATAGCTGTGCAATAAAATTCTAAATTATACATTAATTTAAAATTCAAACCGTTGGCATAGTCAATATCAGTTTCCAAAATATTATAGTTGAGTTCGCTTTCAATGTATACTACAATGCCGTCGCATTTATTAAATTTTGTTGGCTTTATGATTTTATTATAGCCAGCTATATCGAAACTAGTTATATCATGTGTGAGCCAGGACTCAGTTGTAATTATAATATCAAAAGCTACATCAAGACCAGAAAAAAAATACACAGTTCATCAAAATGTTTCCTTATACTCCTAATATTTAAATGAGAGTTTCAGATCTGTCATTGCAAAAAAATTGTTTCACCTCATAAAAATCACTCAATTTGACAGTTTTATTATTATCTATGTTTTCCAAGTCATCAAATAAATCACGAATATCCATAACCAACTAATGAAAATAAAAGCCTGAAGTACTGGTGATTAGTAACAGTTTTACTTTTTTCATCCCTTTTCACCAGAATGTTGCTGTCTCGAATCCACACAAATTTATATTTCTTATTCACTGCGCATTTTTTAACTTCTCGGAAAAGTTCCATAACTTGAATGATGTTGAAAAGTGAGCACCCTGCTCTCGGGAAGCGACTGGGAAATGGATTTTGATGATATACCCGGGCCTCTTTTCGGGTAAAGGGAAATCCCTTCTCTGGGACCGCCCTTGTTTCCCTTTTATGATTGAAAATATGAAATAAACGAACATAAATAAAGCTTGATATTAGTAAAGAAATGAATTTAATAAGAAAATAAAGATGGTTAGCACAAATGGAGATAAATAATTGTTTGAGTTCATGGAGTAAATAGAATTTTACTGGGCCTGATTGGTCTATTAAATTTAAAAAAAAGTCAATTGCACAAAAGAAAATTAAATTCAACCACCGTAAGATGACGTCATCGCACGCAGCTCAATAGGGAAGTCGCTGACTGGCTTCGTCAAATGACGTCATCTTACGGTAGTCAAATTAATTTTCTTTCGTGCAACTGGCCCTATGAGTTTGAATAGACCAATAATTTGTCTAATTTTTCATTCCATATTTTTAGTTTTTGGTAAAATTCCATTTACCGGTCAACAGTGAGCTTCCCGTAAACTTAACCATAGAGCAGTTTATATTTTTGAAATTATGGATGAGTCCTACATGACCTTGTAGCTTATGCGTGAGTAAAGATTAAGAAGACACAGTTGAAAGTGAAGAAAATGGAAGATAGCATATTGAACGGAAATGAAATTATTCTACATGAATGGTCTCACAATAAAATTAATTGCTGGAGGTACGACCTGCACTAGAAGGATGGAAGGGTGCAATTTCAAGATTGTTGAGTGACAAAGACGTTGTTCAAACGATGATCATGCCTTCCTTGTCTGACATAGTACAGTGACAAAGACGATGTTTGAACGCTGCTCATTCCTTCTTTGTCAGGCATATAGGTGGAAGGGAGAGGGTGTTAGTAGCTCATCACACATGCAAAGTGCTTCTAATTGTCAAGTGCTTTGAATTGTCATTCGCCTAAATGGAGTTCAGCTCCAGTTAACAAGTTGGCACAAAGTGGGCAAGTGTGAACAGGGCTTGCATGCATTTCCTTTGAAAAGAAAATGGGGGAGGGTGATGAAAGTGTGTAAGAGAGAGGCAAAAGAGGGGAGAGAGAGAGTGAGTGAAGAAATGTAGATGAGATTGAAAAGGAATAAGGTGATAGTGATGAAAGTATTTAAAGGGAGACAGTGAGTAAAAAGAGAAGAGAATAAGTTTAGAAAGGTAGAGTGAAATTAAAAGCAGTTAGAACGCACGTCACTAATTTCTATCTTCAATAATTGAGATGGACCCATTCACACTGGTTTAAAAAGCTAGCTTTGATTTAGATTAGATTTTTTTATTTGATGGGGAATCGCCATAATAAGAGATGCAGAAAATGAGTTTTTATATCTGGTCGAAAATCTTTTTTGAAATAATGAGTACAGAAATTGAACTTTTAATTTTTGTTCAAAACATTCTACGCTTCAATAGCTTTCACACTGGTATAAAAAAACTAGCTTTGATGATTACCAACCACGAGTGGACACTAAATTTTTGATTAATCCCTATAAAAATAAGCGATGCGGAAACTCATGTTCATGAAACTTGCTAAAGTTTTAAGAATCACAGAAACTGAACTATTAATTTAAAAAAAAAATCCTCCAATAATGAGGGGCATGAGCAGGTTGAGGTTAGTTTTTAAAATAATTAAAAGTACAGGTTGCGTACTTGTTAAAATAATAAGCAGTACAAAAACCAAACTTTTATTTTTTCAATTTATTTTGTAAAATAAGGGACATGGGCACTGGTTTTAAAAAAAGACTTGTTAAAATAATGAGTAGGCTACTGTGCAGAAACTGAACTTACATGTTCAAAAAATGCAGCAATAATAAAAGGAACATGGGCACTGAGTTTCAAATTTGTACAACATTAACCTAACGTAACGGTATGCAAAAATCCCCTTTTAAATAAATACATTTTTTGACGAAAAAATACAAAACAATATACACAAGCCATAAAGAGCAATTAATAAACAAATAATTATAAGAATAAACAAATAATTAAAAAAAACTAGATCAACATTCAACGATGCAGCACAGCTAAGCTTGACCATACAGTCACTGAGCGACAAATTACTCCCTAAATTCCAAATTTTACTGATTAAAAAAAAAATACAAAAATTTACAAATTTTATTGATAGACTCTAATAAAACACTCTTATATGAATTCTATTTGTAGAATGTTCCAATTACTATTAGGCCTACTGTAGTAATAATTGAAATGCATAGCCCATTTAGTTCAGGACTTGACATTATTATAATTATTAATATTATTTATTATTATTAATATTACTACTATTATTATTACAATTATTATTAGTAGCCAGTAGCTCATGCATGTACATGTCAGTCTGGCAAAGCGCCTGATTAAAAAAAAACTAATATTATGTTATAATTATCAGGAAGATTACGTTGTGAATAAATTCATTTAAATGTAAAGTGTAGTGTCACCCGAATTCTTTAAATTAATGACATACTGCGGTGAAATGTTGAGAATGATTGTTCAAGTAGGGTTTTTCTGAGCTCCAGTTTATATCAATAGAAGGATTCAAATCGAAACAATTGGCTACAAACATTGATTAACTCTGCTGTTTCGCTAGCAATTATAAATTGATACATGAAAGGTTGGTGGCAATCTCCCACAATCAAGCTTTCCGCTAGAAATGAAAGCAGTGTTAATTAAATTAGTAATTAATAATTAATTGATAAATATTCTTTTTCGAGAAAGTCCGTGAAAATCATCTTCATAATATTTAACATTTTCATTACCAGGGTACACGTTACACGCTCATATGGGCATCACTAGAAATAAAACATATTTTAAAACAAAAAAAAGAAACCGACTTCAGTGAAATTATAAAATACTCACGTACTAAAAAGTTTAAAATAAAGTATTTACTTTAAACTGAGAAAATTTTAAATTTCAAACAAGTAATCTTTTGAAGTCAGCGCCAAATATTTTATGAAGTTGATAAGAAATTCTATCTAATATCAAAACTAACACTGTATTTTTTTGGAGGATGAAGTCCACATAGGTCTGAGACCTTTGCGTGGGTAATGAATTGGATGATGGAGATTGATGAGTTGGACCTACAGTTTTAGGTGGGTTCCGAACCAACAGGAAGTGATTGATCAGAAATTCTATCTAATATCAAAACTAACACTGTATTTCATTTAAATATGTGATTTACACTCACTTTTACTGAAATACGGTGTCAGTTTTAATATTAGATTGTTCAATTATTTCGTCATGGAAAACATCACAGAGTAATTCTGTTATATTTTAGAAGTTTATGGGAAATTTGGCGCCGACTTCAAAAGATTACTTGTATGAAATTTAAAATTTTCTCAGTTTAAAGTAAATACTTTATTTTAAACTTTTTAGTACGTGAGTATTTTATCATTTCACTGAAGTCGGTTTCTTTTTTTGTTTTAAAATATGTTTTATTTTAAGCTTTTTAGTTGAATTTTCAAACTTTGAAAACATGAGAAATTTCTTAAAGCCTACATTATGGAATATTTATCAAATTAGCAAGCCAATAATTAATTTATAACATCGAAAGTTAAGTAACTAAAAATCCACTTATAAGAAAAGATAAACTAAGGAAAATTCTACAACGTTTTATTTAATGTGGAATATTGTACTTAGGAAAATTATAATAGCGAAAGGCTTCTTGAAAGTGAAATGGCTTTTGATTCATTTTTATGTGGTCCCTTTCAGAATATACCTACACTGAAATAGTAGGCCTATATTACGTTACAAGTGTAGAAAATTGTGCTTACCGAAAATATGATAAGTAAACGCAGGAGATGAAGTTGAGTGCGGTATTATCATACAAGTATGGTAAACATCTGGTATTTATTGAGTATCCGAACTTTTCGAATTTTTCAACAATTTTTCCCACACACTCAAAACACACTAGTAAGTAATAATACACTGATATTTTGCGGGGGCAACGCTTATTTGGCATTTAAATTAGAGTTTTCTGATGGAACTATTTTTCTTCCGCGTATGAATACTTCCATCACACTGTAACACTGCCAGACTAGGCAAGGTTAGGTTAGGTTTGGTCAGGTGGAATTCTAGAGCTGAATTCAAGTAACCAATCAATCTAAAAATATAATAGTTTGAAAACATATGTTTTCTTTGAAATGCTATAATTTTGTGTTTGGTCAGATCGACAATTATTGTTAGATCACATGGAAAATATTTTCGGCAATAGCTGATTGTTTTAATTTATTCATTACGTGAAATGTGTAATACAGAGTGCAGCCTCAAATTTTTAGAATCTGTACTCCTTAGCGAAAAGGAGGTGATCGAATTTTTATTCAGGCATGGTATTTTTAAAGAGATTACAGTGTGTTTGAAGTGTGGTGCTGAATTAGTTGTCAGTAAGTGAAATCTTAAATTTCGCTCTCAAATTTCGACAACAACAGTGGTTGACTGGTACCTTCATTTTGCTTTGTGGACCCAGAAACCCAAGCTCACACGAATACGGTTGAGAGGAGTTGGCGCGAAGTGCGCTGTACGATTCCAAGGTTTGGAGTCAAAAAAGCGCATTTCGCCGGCTACCTTGCTGAGTTTCAGTTTAAGCGCCGATAACAGCGGGAGGAGCGTGTACATTATTTTTTTAAAGCGGCTGCGGAGTTGTATCCCCCGAAGTATTGAAAGGTTAGTAAGCTTAGTTTTCTTCAGATATGTGATTATTAATTTGATTTATATCGTTTTATGGTTTGGAGTTCATAATATGTTTGCAAATTATGAATTTTTTCAATGAAAAATAAAATTTTCATCAAAAAATTTTTTTTCGAAAATTTAAATTTTTGTGTGAAAAAGACGCGACCCCCAAAAAATTTCAACGGATTATTGCTTCATGGGGTGTGTAGATGTCACAAAAAAAAATTGTTGGAAAAATCTAAAAGTTCGGATACTCAATAATTACCAAACATCTTCCCGGACGAGTCATGTACGATATTTTTTGTGATATTAGTCATATATATTTTTTTCATATAAAAAACATAAACTTTGAGCTAGTACAAAAGGATCCTTAAACATAACCTCAAAATAGCCTATTGTACGCACATGTAGGAGAATGGCGAATAAATATTATTCCATCACAGCAGCGAAACTAAAAATACTTCTGAGATCAGCTGTTTTTCCAAATTCTCCAACTTATGATTGAAACTAAATAACCTTATTCCTATGACTCAATAACATCAACTAAATTATTTACAATTTTCATATGAACATATGGACAGAAATATTATATTCTTCTTATTCTCGATTCAAATTAAGTTCACGTGATTGGTCAAAACGGGACATTAAAGCCTTGTTTCACACTGAACCAGCTTTGAGTAACCGATGTCGTTTACCCGGCATAATTGCATTGCATCATATGATTTCGAAAACCGTCTAGATGTAAATCGCTCCATATGATACAATGATCAGCCTGGTAAACGACACCGGTTATCCGATTGGCGGTTATGTGTGGAACTATCCTATTCAAACTTGATTGAAATGAAGACATCGAAGAATACTCCTTTTTGTTTAATATTGGGCTAAGTATTGGGCCGATCCTTGCGAAACTTGGATGGGACCACCGCTGAGCGATGCTCTTTCATTTAAAAAAAATTCATCGAAATCGGTTCAATATTGTTCGAATGATTGATGTACAAACATAAAATAAAACAGGTCGAATATAGTAACCTTGTTCTTTTTGGAAGTCGGTTAAAAAAGAAGAATATATAACAACTCAGCAAGATTGGAAGAGCTATAAAGTCAATTACTAATGAATTTTAATTACTTTTCTGGTACCGTATGAGATAAGTCTCTGGCTAGCTTTGTTCGTGCAACCCTGGGTTCGAGTCTCATTCAGCCTAGGATGATTCTCATCATTCCCCTCATTAGTATTTTCATCTAAATTTGATATTTTCTCTCTTTTTCAGCCATTTTTAACAGTACTAAATTAATAATTTAAAATTTTATAAACGAATATTTTTTTTAAAAAGTGATACAGTTAGTTTGAAGTACAAGTACTGACAAGTTAAAAAACTGAAAAATATACAGAAACAGAATCTATTAATTTCGAATTCCTCAAAGTGCTATTAATTCATATTTGAGACTTCCGATTCAATTTAGATTGGTTGCAATTTAATTTCACAAGAATAAGCGTTAAAGTCTTCTTTATTAGACTTTAATACAGTAATTCTTTCAATTATTTGTGAAATTGATGGTTTAATGAAAGTAAACATGACATGGATTGTGGGGCGGTAGGATCGACTCCAGCAAAGTAATAATTGACTTTGAAAATGATGAGTCATCGCCATGACACAGAGGGATGATTGAATGCTTATCTCTAATCCATCATGGGAGACATGAGTAAGCTGGCTAAGCCTCCTCTGGGTATTGCGCAGATGGCTCATACGTACGCGGACGAGTACCAATATTTTAGGTATTAAATTTCTAATTTCAACTCTCGTACTTTTCCTGTAGTTTCAATCAATATGATGTCAATAATTCAATTCATGTTCATTGATATAGTAATTATTATGGTAACTAATGTACAAGATTGTAGAATTGTTAATCTGAGTTGTCTTGTACTCCTTAACTGGAGTCTCCAAGACGTAATGTACAAAAAACATGATGATAATCATTATGTACCATTTTTTTTTATTAAATACTAGAGTAGGCTTACTTGACGTACGGAGAAGTCAAATCCTTATGAACAAAATGATACAGTGAAATAACTGAATAGTTTGGACAGGAGTTGAAATTTCATTACAGAAGCAGGACTTTAAGCCTGCTGTTTCTTCATAAGTTAACTTTTTTTTTGCATTTCACCTACATAAGAAGGTCATAAATATTCAGAAATATTTTACATAAGAACCTATTAAAATATAATACCTAAATGTATTTTATTTATACATTATCTAATTAGAGGCCAAAACTCTTGATGAGAAATACATAGGCTTATTATCCAATGAATTTATCATGAGATTGGAATACAAGTTCAATATGATCAAATTAAATTATTTATTTCAGAAATATTTTTATAACTATTATTTTAAATTACTGTAGCAGGATAATTTCTAGCTACTGGTAATCTTGTGATAAGATTTTACCACAGGATTGAAATATATCATGAATATAGAAATAATTTAACTAATTTGATATATTCTAAGTGCTCTATCTGAATGAGTATTTAAATAATAACAATACAGCATTTAAACAGCTTCATATCATGTAAGTAAGTATTGATAAATTTATTTTTATTATTAATATCTAGTAGCTTATATTATTATAAACGCTAATTCTAACTCCTTAGGGTTAAATCATTCTTTATTTTTTTTTTTAAACAAAATGATTGATTTCATTTAGATTCAGTATGTTTTTATTACTCACTACCCAAATAATTGATCATTGCGTCGTTTTTAGGCGCCCGAGGCAAGATTTTGTCAAGCCCGCGGGCCTTCAGGCCCTTAGGACTGGCCGTTATAAACCCCCAAAATGTTTTTTCGGGAGGCCACAGAATGCTTACCGCCGCCAATGACCAACTCTATAAACAATAGAATTTTGAGCTAACTTTCATACCAGGGTATCTTACTTAGGACATATCTTCAAACCTGTTCTCAAATAAAAAAGACAATTGATCTCGAACAAATTAGGTGGTTCAAGCTGCTAGATCAGAAACTAGCGTTTATTTTGGGGGTCTTTTTTCTTTATTCCTAATTAAATCTTAATTATTTTCATATTTAGTCGGTTTTTGCTGTTGTAGCGTCCCCTTGGCTGCGGCGCCCAAGGCGACCGCCTTGCTCGCCCCACCCACGCGGCGGCCCTGTATTTGACATAAGGATGATTTCGAATTCCACACCAATTTCATTATATTCATCAATAATTAGTGTAACATTGATTAAGTTAGCTTTATATCAACTAATCAAACTCAATAGCAAACAATTCTGTCAAAACAATTGTAAAAAACTGTAAAACTAAAATGAATTATAATTATAGTAGTGTAATAGCATTCCATTAGCATACAAATGGACAGCATCCTCTTTCAAAACTTTAATTGAATTCAGCTAATTATGATTGAAATATTTCTATTTTCCTCTAAAAAACAGCAAATATTTTTGCTCTTTTATGTTAAACCACTCGCTAAAACGGATCTAACCTTTCATGGAACGAGCAGCTCTAGCAAAACATTCCACTTGATGAATTCTATTACAATGAAACTAAAAAGAACTTCATCAAGCTAAGCCTAATCAATTATTCGATTTTATTGTCTGCATAGATGGAGTGATCGTATCAATGAATTTGCTTGCTTACAGTACAAACTAGAAACAGTCACTAGGGGAAGTGATAGCCGCGAGCCGTAGCAGGTATCTGTTCAATCAGATAGATAAGCTGCGTTCTCGTAGGTCCTGTTCGTAACGGTGACCGATTAGATTGGCCAGCAAAAAAGACATTGTTCTCTGCTGTAAAATCACTTCCCGGTGGTTCGGAACCCACCTAAAACTGTAGGTCCAACTCATCAATCACAATCATCCAACTCATTACCCATGCACAGGTCTCAGACCTATGTGGGCTTCATCCTCCAAAAAAAAGTCTATGAGTGAAAAACAATTTTCAAATGTATTTATTTAGACAAAAGAGAGAAATACATTTGTAATCCAGGAAAACTCGAATAAATGCAAGTGCAGGTTTAAACGACGTTCATAGTAGCCCGCATTTGCATAGGGGGCGTCTCTCGAAAAAAAGGAAATTAAAAAACAAAAAAGGTCAATATAGAAAAAACACGTCCTTTGTAGCACCTGGAGGCTTTGCATTTGAAATCGGCGTACCTGTGTACTTGCAGTGGCTCGTTATCACATGTGAATCCACTCAAAGCTTGGACAATACTGAGAAATCACTGTTCATGCTAATTCATTCGGATTTGTAACTGGCTGTCATGAGAGGAGATAAAACAAAACTTGGAGCGCAAAAACATACAAATTGAATCTGGATCTCGAATAAGTAAGGTTTCAAAAGCTTTTATAGGTGGCATTTTGATTCTAAACAACATGAAAATCCATGGATACTTTTGATATATTTTTAAATATAAATACAAAGAAGCCGAGGAGATTATGAACTTGGTGAGTCACAATAGAAGCTTATTAAAACAAAAACTTAGTTATATTGGTAGGAAACTCTACAACAAGGTTACCGCAGTTTTAAAAGTCTTCAAAATATAGAAATATTAATAAAACAAACGAAAAATATTTAGTTGATAACGATTTTTTCAGTCAGCGTTTGGAAGTCAAAGCGAGCGGACGTGTTGAAGACAGTAAATTCAATCGTGTTGAAAATTAGGTTATCGTTGAGTCAGGAAAAATCGGCATTACGGGTAACAAAAGTGCGTGTGATTGTGTGTGCACGTGTGCGCGCGCGTATTAGTCGCCGCGTATGGAAATCCAACTCCATCCCGGTAAGTGCTGAACATTCACTTTGATAGAACAGCCAAAAAATGTGGAATAGAGAACAACTGGAAAATATTATTACAATAACAGAGAAAGATATTCAGGTCAAATACACTCTACATGAAGATAGATAGATAGATATAAGGAGCATCCGTTGACCTCCTATAAAAGGGGTATTTGGATTTGTCAAACGTATTAAAAAAAAAAGAATGTTAAATTTGTCAAATTTATGAACTTATTCTAACTATTAATTTATGTTGGCGTAATGATCGATATACTCCTGAACGGAGTAGAAACAGAATCTTTTAAACTCTTTTTGCAACTCAATCTTGAATTTGTTAAATATGAGTGATTTAAAACGGCTAGGTAAAATGTTGAAGAGATGAATACCTAAGCTCTTGACACCCTTAGCATAAAGAGTTGTTCGATGAGAGTGATCACGAAGTCTATTTCGCTGCCTTGTTTCATATGAATGGATCATAGATCCTTTAATTAATTTACTTTCGTTTTTTTTAATAATGCAGATAGTTTCAAGAATGAAAATACTTGGTAAAGGAAGAATCCCTAACTGTTTGAAATGTGGGCGACAGCTTATTCTTAATGACTCGCCTACCATCACTCTTATAGCCCACTTCTGCATTCTAAAAATTTGAATCGATTCAGTAGAGTTTCCCCAAAAAGGTATTCCATATGTTATAAGGGAATGAAACAAGGCAAAGTAAACCTCTTTAATATTATGGAGATTCAGTATAGATCTCACGCTTCTGAGTACGAAAACTGCTGAATTTAATTTCTTCTTGAGATACTCTACGTGAGGCTTCCAAGACAGTTTAGTATCGATCACTACGCCAAGTATTTTAATTTCATCAACACATTCAATTATGTTACTTTGTATCTCAAGTGTGGCTCCTTCAGCTGATCTGAAGCTTATTTCTTTCGTTTTATTGTAATTGAGAACTAACATATTCGCCCTGAGCCAATCATCAAGTTTTTTAAGAGCTATTTCACATTTTGATTTCATATTTAACTGGTTTTCACTCTTTACCATAACACTAATATCGTCAGCGTATAAGATACATACGTAAGATAGACTTACATCGGAAGCAGAGAAGTTATTACTTAAAGCATGGAAAGAAGCGAATGAAAAATTAAAACAATCAGAAAATACCAATGTTGAACTGAGAAACCAACTCGATCAAATTCAATCTAGGTTATCTGCGCTAGAAAATAATTCTAACAGTGACTTAAAAAATAATGTAGAAAATTACCACACAGATGAAGAGGAATTATCTGCTGAAACGGAATGGATTCGTCAAAATCAAAGGAAAAGGAGGAGAGAGCATTCTGATTCACCTCCATTTCAGTCATCTAATAAGCGGATTGTCCCTTCACGTGGGGGGAACCAGGTAAAAGAGAATGCCGAACCAAAACAAATATCCAGCAACAAACTAGTTGAAAAGATTTTGAAACCGCCACCTATAATTTTATACAATATTCAAGATTATCAAGTTGTGCATAAAATTCTAAATGAGAAGATGAAAGACTCCTACAAAGTGACTTTATTGAATAATGGTAGTCTAAAGCTAAACGTACAATCTGAGGACAATTACAGGATAGCTACGGCAGTATTGAATGACGAAAAAGTTACATGGTCTTCTTTTGAAAACACACAAACAAGACCTATCAGAGTAATTGTCAAGAAGTTACGTAGCACTTGCGATCCAGGTGATATAAAACAAGAACTTCAGGAAAAAGGATTTAAAATCTTAGAAGTTGTGAATATATTTAAGTGGAAGACAAAAGACCCTCTCCCAATATTTATGCTCACTTTCGAAAATTCAGAGAGCATAAATAAAATATATGATATTAATGTAATTATGGGCATGAAGGTTGAGATTTTCCCGGTCAAAAAATCCAAATTTCTTCCCCAGTGTAAGAATGTCAAGCCTGGGGTCATACAAGAAAATACTGTAAAAAGGAATCCAGATGTGTGAAATGTGCAGGTTCCCACCTTACCATCGATTGTACAAAACCAAAAGAAGCCAAACCCAAATGCTACAATTGTGGTATGGAACACCCAGCTAATTACAGGGGATGCGTTGTAGCACAAGAGTTACAAGCGCTCCGAAATAAAAAGATTCAACCTAATTCTGTACCACATGTTAACAAAGAAGATAAAAAAGCTGAGGTACCTCAAAGAAAATTTAATATTGATAGGGCTACTGGAAACCAATCTTATGCTGATAGGCTAAAAAATGTATCAGCTACAAAAATAGATGAAAAATCCCAGTTCATACCTCATACCTTGGGTGAAAATTTCAAATTGAATATAGCTACGCAACTCCAGTTAATTCTTGAGAAGCTATTGGGGCAAGATGAATTCAACAAATCAATTCTATCTAGGCTAGAGAAATTAGAAAATGCAAAGGAAGCTGTCTACAAGAAATATGGAAAATAAATTTAAAATAATGACATACAATGCCAATGGGCTTTTACAGCACAAGGATGATCTATTGGCTATTATTACAGAACATAAAATTGATGTCTGCCTTATCTCAGAGACGCACTTCAATAAAGAATCCTTTTTAAAAATTAGAGGTTACAAAACATACCATGCAATACATCCCAACAAAAGTTGTAGAGGGGGAAGTGCAGTTATTGTTAGAGAAGAAATCATCCACAATGAATTCATGAAAATCGAATTACAGGAGTTCCAGTCAATTTCAATAAAGGCTAAGCTATCTGGTCATCCAACAGGAGAGGTAACAATAGCAGCTGTCTACTGCCCACCTTGCTTCAACTTGAAGAAACCAAAATACAGTGAATTCCTTAAGAACTTCACAGGAAAATTTATTATTGGTGGAGACTTCAATTCCAAGAATACTAAGTGGGGCTCCCGATTAACAACAACCAAAGGAAAGGAATTGCAGCTGGCCATTGATGAATATAATTGCGAAGTTCACTCAACAAGAAAGCCAACCCATTGGCCAACAGATAGAACTAAGATTCCAGACCTGATAGACTTTTTCATCACAAAGAACATATCATCAACTTCCATAGATGTTGGAGAAGAATTTGATCTGAACTTTGATCATTCACCAATTGTATTAATAATTCATAGTACTGCTGTAAAAAAGATAGAGCACCGCAACTTATAAATAAAAATACTAACATAGAAGAATTTAGGAACATGATTGAACATAGAACTGATTTGAATACACCCATACAAACAATTGAAGACCTTTAATATGAAGTGCAGGAATTTGTGACCAACATTCAACAATGTGCTTGGGAAAATACACCTCTACTTCAGAGCAAGATCAAAGGTAATTGCTATCCACTAGTAGTCAGAGAGCTGATAGTTGAAAGAAGAAGAGCAAGAACAATGTGGCAAATGACAAGAAACCCAAGAATAAAGACCGATTTGAATAGGATTACTAATAACTTGAGACGATTGATATAGGATTTAAGATAGCAGGATATTAATATTTATCTAGAAGAGCTCAGTAATGACTCCAGTACCAACTATTCATTATTGAAAGCAACTAAAAAATTGAAGAGACCAGTTGAACAAGTTGCTCCAATAAGGAAATATGATGGATCATGGGCTCACAGCAATAAGGATAAAGCAGACTTATTTGCTAATCATTTAGAGAAAACATTTACTCCTCATGAAAGCAGAACTCCAGATGATGAGATAGATAGAACCACACAGCCAAGACTTCCAGATAATATCCCTTCAACTTCTCCAAGAGAAATCCAGAAAGAAATGAAAAACATGGCAAAAAAGAAATCACCAGGATATGACCTTATTACAGGAGAAATATTACTACATCTTCCTAGAAAAGCAATTGTAAAATTGTGTCATTTATTCAATGCAGCCTTCCACTTGAAATATGTGCCAAACCTATGGAAATTAGCTGAAGTTATAATGATTCAAAAGCCAGGAAAGCCTCTGAATGAAGTAACCTCCTATAGACCAATATCTCTTCTACCAATACTATCAAAACCTTTTGAAAGAATACTATTAGCAAGACTGAAGCCAATTATGCAAGAACAACAGCTTATACCTTTACATCAGTTTGGATTTCGCAGCAAACACTCAACAATTAATCAATTGCACAGACTAACAGATGTAATAGAAAGAAGTCTGGAAGAGAAAAAAGTTTGTTCTACTGTATTCTTAGATATAGCACAAGCCTTTGACAAAGTTTGGCATGAAGGCTTGAAGGCATGAAGGCTTGTGTCACAAGTTAGATCAGTTTCTACCATCAGAATATAGCCAACTACTGAAGTCTTACTTGGAGGAAAGATATTTTAGAGTAAAGATAGATGATGAATACTCCACATTAAGGCAAATTAAAGCTGGGGTACCTCAAGGAAGTGTACTAGGACCTCTCTTATACCTGCTATACACAAGTGACATTCCAAAGCCAGAAGGGGTTACCATAGCTACATTTGCAGATGACACAGCAATTCTTTCAGTTGCAGAAAAAGTTGACAAGTCTACAGAAAAACTACAAAGAATGAAGTGAACACATGGACAAATCATTGGCTCATTAAACTCAATGATACGAAGTCTGTGCATGTGAATTTCACTAACAAGAAAATCCAATATATTCCAGTTTACATTAATGAAAAAGTCATTCCTCATGCAAATACTGCCAAATATTTGGGTATGATGCTGGATATCAAGCTCAAATGGAAAGCGCATGTCAAGAAGAAAAGGGAAGAACTAGGAATCAAATTCAGGAAAATGTATTGGTTGCTGGGAAGAGGATCCAAGCTGTCAGTATACAACAAAATTCTTCTGTACAAACAGCTACTGAAGCCTGTATGGACCTATGGTATTCAACTTTGGGGCTGTACCAAACCATCTAATGTACAAATAATACAACGTTTCCAAAACAAAGTACTGAGGAATATAGTAAATGCTCCTTGGTACATCAGGAATGCTGATCTTCACCGTGATCTTCAAGTGGAGACAGTCACTACAGTGATAGAGAGGTTTGCAGCTAAGCATGAAGAGAGACTCCACCAACATGACAACATTGAGGCAATCCAGCTGCTTGACGTTTGTGATCTGGTCTGGAGGCTCAACAGAATAAAACCACATGAGCTAGTGAAGTGAAGTGTGCTTATGTGTCTAGTGTACAAAAGAAGGTGATAGTGTAAATTTCAAGCCTTGAAACGTGATCAAATAGTAACCAAACCTAATTATTATATAAGTTTGGTAATGTCTCTACTTAGTAAAATTAGGATAGAATAAATAGCTTATTAGTTTCTAACTAGGTTCTTATTCAAATGATAGGAAAAAAATAAAGATTTTTATAGTGTACAAGAGTTCCTTTCACATAAAAATTAAGCCTCACCTCAACTAATTGATATACCGTAGTAATTAATTATGTTGACTAGTGTATAAGATTGTATAATTGTTGATCTGACTTGTCTTAAACTCCTTAACTGGATTCTCCAAGACGTATTCTAAAAAAAAAAAAAACGGTGTTTATTTTTATAAATATTGTACTGAGGGCGAAGCTGAGGCATAAGAGACTCTCTTACACGTATCTTACACGTCTGAGGCTGCGACTTGTGCGTGAGTTATGAGGTGAAAGCAATGTTTTGAACTGAGGACCAATATTTTGGGTCTTTTCACTATAACCCCGCATTTCTTGAAAATTGTCAGGTTAGGTTAGGTTCTTTTGCACTTTTACCTAATATAACCTGACAATTTTTTAATAAATGCGGGGTTACAGTGACCCAATAGCTTTGAGGGGGTTCCGAACCACCATATAAGTGATAAAAACGCAGATATATTCATATCTAAACAAGTGTAGTACATTAAAGTAATAATAAAATGCATCTTTCCATCTTTGTAATATAAATTCTACCTATTAACTAACGGTACGCATTTTCATTTTTGACACATTGACGTTCTGATAAATTCCAATCTAAATCATATTCATCAAAACGACTAAGAGGAACTATAACGAGTTTTCAAAATGTAATCTCTAATAATGAAGCTACTGTAATGGTTGGAACAAATTATTTTCAAAATCCGAGCGAGTCATGCTATTCCAAATCATATTTTTCTTTCCAGGTCGACAAGAGCTCCGGAGCTCGAGTACAAAAATTAGATTGAAAATTTCATTTTCATCAGGCGAGCGAATTCTCATTTCAAACACGGACAGACGCTCAGTTATTGCAAATATTATTCTGGAATGGAGAGATATTGTGTGAACTGTCCTCAAACAAATGAATCTGTCACTGTGTTTGAATGGAATTCGAAAGTCAACAAACGATTTCGGAAAGCTGAAATTTCGAAAGCAGGTTATTGGTGCTAATTAATGGGAGTGCGACATCACAGAGTCCATGAAGCCTAATTAATTTATGAGAGCCAAATGCAAAAAACACATTCAGTTTACAAAATACTCGAATGTCATACACGCGACTTTTTTCAAGAAGGGACTGGTCGAGCTTTGTTTACTCGTTATTTCCAAAAAATGATCATGTTCATCAAATTCTCTTGCATCTTGCAGTAACGTAGCAGTACAGTAATTTTGCTGTATAAATAATAATAACAGTTTTTAAATTATTTTTCCCAGATGAATAGTTTTTCCCATACAATCCAACCTTTCCGATCCCATCCTTATCCTTACCAATTCCCCAACTTGACCTATCCTAGTACATGTAACCATAGTTGGATAGCTCATTTCTCATTTCATATGTTACTGTTATTTTGTTAATGTGTTCAAGTTTTTATATTTTATTGTATTTTCTTAATGTATATTATCAGTTGTAATGACTTTGGTGAGAAATAGAGAATTGAATTAAAAAATAATAATAATAATAATAATAACAGTGACGGCTGGTGGATTTAGAAGTTGGTTGTTGCAAGATAATTTATCCCATCCTTTTAAGCTATGGCTATTACATTTTCAATGAATTAAATATTGTGTACAACGTATAAGTTACATTCCTGGATGTCCTGTTCCATAACGATCTGCGTTGTTATGATAAATTCAACGAGTTGCAGTCAATTTTAATTGAGAATAAATAATATTTTTACTCACTTTTGGCCAAACGTTTTCGATTCATGGAGACTCATCTTCAAAGGCCATCTTCAAGTCGTTGAATTTACCATAAAAAGTTAGTACCGTATAAGCTGTCAATCATAAAGAGTACTTTACATTTAAGGTAATTGTGCCGCAGATGTTAGCAAGAAAAAAATCACTTGAAACTTCACTAAATTGTAGTATTATGTCTCCTGATCACAATTATCAAGTTTTCAAGTGTCCAAAATAATAATAATAATATACTAATAAAAAAATAATAATAAGCTATGGCTTTTAATGGTGGGGACTGGGGAGACCCTTACGGGTAGTCCCACTCGCCGTTTGAGCCATGTTATGAGGAACATGGTGGACCTACTATTTAAGGTGGGCTCCGACCCACAGGGTAAGTGATGATAAAGTTTATACCATCAAGTCATTAAAGCACGGTCACCCATCCAAGCACTGTTTTGAGTTGTCGTGACTGAACATCACGATCATATGAACACCGCGTCACCACCCGCCGTATCACAAGTTGGATGAAGGAGCTGACAATTTTGCAATCTGCCAAATATACAGAACATGATAAATTTACCAATTTACTGTTATTTATTGTAATTTATTAATTATCAAATTACAATGCATTAAATTATTTAAATAAATCGGGTTAGTGTGAAGAGCTCCATATTTTATGATACAATGTGATGATACTCTACGGCATCATACTCTACGGCAGTACGGCAATGTAATGATACTCTACGGCACGGGTAAAAATGTCGGTTACCCAACTGCCGGTTATGTGAGAAACAAGCCTTGTCACCCACTCTATATACAGTATATACTCTAGTGAACGGAATAACTGGGGTAAAAACTTGTTTTTTTTTTTTTAAATAATTATTTTGGACAATTATCCTAAAAAAATATTGATGGTTGATGGTTATTTATTTATTATCAGTTAATAATAATTATAGTTAATAAATAAGTTTCATTTGAAATCCACAATCTCTTAATAAATTTCAATAAATTAATGGAAAGCTCAACAACATTAACATTGATTCTACAGAATTCATTGATAAAATTTTCTTTCCAATTATTACATAATTGAGAAGCTTTACAACGTCTCTGAAGGCAATACAATACAAAAATAATCTTTCTCATTTTCCTTTTCCCACTTCCTTATTCGAAATTCTACACTATTCTGTATTAGACATTTGTTCGCCTCTTATTAATTTCTAATATTCTTTTTAATTTAATTCTTTAAATATTCTTGTACTTCATACTGTACATTGAGTCAATTTTATTGACCTCCTCCTTCATTTTTTTTATCTTCTTTGTTCTTAATCAGTACATTCTGATGATGGCAAGAGGCAATTTTGGTAGATCTACTAGTTTTGGGCAAGAGGTACAAACTTGTTGCGGTACAAAGTCTACTTTAATTAGTATGCTACATAATGAACTCTTTCTATCACTTACCATTAGTTCATTTGCGTTATAAATTTAATTAACAATAACATTGCAGATTATGGTACGGTAAACGATAAGAGTTTACAAACTTTTATTTTACCAATTAATTTATTCCTTAATATTTTACTAATAAATTTATTCCTTTTTTGAAATATCCTCATGCTTTGCTTTATAGTTTATTTATTTATTTATTTATAAATTGATGTAACTAACAATCAATGTGAATACAACAGGATATTGCCCATACCTGGTTTTCACAAAATTTTAGAGTAGTATAGTTCTCAAATAACATGGCATCCACAAGGCTATTGCTTTTCATCATTAAAATTAGACTGTAACAACATTATGTGTTGAACTTCTAGAATATTATTATTAGCCATAATATTATTATGAGGTACAGGTATTCTAAGATTCTCATAAGTAGGTCAGTCTAGGAGGAAATGTGCTTAAGTTTAATTAAATATACTCTTACATAGCTTAACTTAATTTAACATAACTTAACTTGAGTTATGCATAACTTAAGTTTACTTAAATAAATAAATGAACTTCCAAGTGAAATGACAGGAGGGACAAATTTCGTTAGCATCAAGCTGAATAATGAATACCTGTAATAGCAATAATCTTTGGTCAGGTTAGGTCATCAATAGAAAAAAGCAGAAGTGTCTAGTACAGTTACATTCAATATTGATTGATAGATTCGATAGGACTCAACTCTCATTCAACATTCAGAAACTACGACATTGAATCAAAAGGCTGGGAAAACAATGAATGGATCTTGTGCTGATTGGTGTCTGTCTCACTCCCACTACAGCTACCTTATAATTTACTGTCTCTGTCAACGTCAACCCCATGTTGAACCTGTGCTTTATGAATAGATGTGGCTTTATTGAATTTCATAATGTCTGGAGGTGCCGATGAAAACAATTTTGTTGAGAAACTGGGAATCAAACTATTTTACACCCTAATTAACTATTTTATAATATTTTTCTCCTCCACCTACTATCTAAAGCCACATTTTACTCCCTGGAATCAAATACTAAAGTACTACTTTATACCCCATGGGACTAACCTACTTAATTTTTCTCCCAAGGGAGTAAAATAATAAATTACTTTTAGTCCCTAGGGAGTAAAAGTAAACCCATAAGAATAACATAGGAAGAAGTCCGACAACGCCGCAATTGAAGAGAAAGGAATATGGCAACACTGTCGAATTTTCGTACATGGTCAAGGAAAATTTCAGATAGTTGTATTTCGATCTACTGTACTAGGAAAAGTAGTAGCTGTAGTTCGATT
This sequence comes from Conomelus anceps, assembly GCA_948455865.1. NCBI lineage: Eukaryota > Metazoa > Arthropoda > Insecta > Hemiptera > Delphacidae > Conomelus > Conomelus anceps. Next base: position 46,007,077 of record OX418221.1, read on the forward strand.
GTGAGGTGAAACGTCATCTCTATGAGAGCATTCATCTATGACAGACTATTGAGCAACTGCACAAAAAATGATACATTGTTGAAGTTATTGCTGCAGGTGGAGGAAAAATGTTGTGTGCATCACGGGACTAAAGCACTATTTCTCCCTCAGGAAAATTGTCAACAGTTTCCCTCAGGGGGAAAAAATTGCACTTCAGTCCCTAGATGCGCAAATAACTATTCCCTCATGCAGCAGAGTGCTACTTCGTGCACTAGTTACACAATAGCTATTTGTGTAACTAGAGTGCAAAATAGCGTTTTTCTGCATCGAGAGAAAAAGTTTTTTTCATGAGCTGAAGGCGAGTGAAAAAAGTTTCTCAAGTGCAGAAACAATGCTTTGTGCTCGAATTACACATTAAATTTTCCTGCAGTAATGAATAAAGTAATTTAAACAGAACAAAACAGGACATACATAACCTGACAATTTCTCTCATAACCTATCTTCAAATCAAATCAATATCAACAATAACAACTACAACGACTATTTTACAGCTGAAGCAGAGTAGCCAACCTATTTTTGAATGCAGAATAGGGAACCTGCGTATTACATGCTCACTATTTTGTGTTGTTAGGTTGCAAATCTGGAGTGCGGAAAAGTACTTTCCCGCACTGGTGCAGGAATAGACTATTTTGTGTGCTACAGTTAGAGCAAAAATAGTGAAAATTAAATTATAAATTAAGCATAAAGATTGAGTAAAAACACAAGGCTATTGGTAGGGTTGGTAACAAAGCTCTTATCAATTTTTAGATATATATTTTCTTGTAGATTACGTCTTGGAGACTCCAGGTTAAGGAGTATAAGATAAGTCAGATCAACAATTATACAATCTTATACACTAGTTACATAATTATATCAATTAGGTGAGGTGAGGTTTAATTTTGATGTGAAAGGAACTGTTGTACACTATAAAAACTTTATTAACTACAGTGGAACCTGGATAATTCGAACTTCTTTAATTCGAAATCTTCTTTAATTTGAATATTTCTCTCGGGTCCCTAGCATTTTGTATTCAAACAATACTAAAAAATCGTGGATAATTCGAATTTTATTTTGGATAATTCGAATTTTTGCGTGTATATTTAAGTTATAAATTTTAATCTGAGACCCAAAATAAATTGTAAATTTATCGGGAAGTACGTATTCGGCAAAATTCGGTATTCGGCAAAAGTTTTGCGTTAGACCAAAAATGCGCGTCATCTCAGCCTCTGGAATGTCTGGTGACTCAACCATACCCCTTCCTCCCCCGCCCCCGCGCCCGTCACGCGACACCGGCCGTCCCACTCGGTCCCATCCCCACGTTAAGGTCAATGTTCTCGCCCTCTCCCCCTCCACTACCTGTCAAACTGACTTCCGAACTGCAATTGGTCCAGTGTTATCGGTCATTCGGGCAACTGCATACCGTCATTTAGCTTGTTAATTTAGTTTTGCATTAGTTTTCGGTTTGTCTATAGTGATTACGCATTGTTTTTACATCCAGTAACGTTTGGTGCATGTGTGAGTTTAACGATCATGGCATCGACCTCGTTGAAAAAATCCCGGGCCCATAAAACTTTGACTTTAGCTGAAAAAGTAGCGGTGATTAGAGAAGTGGAAAAAGGCGTAAAGAAAAAATCTGAAATCGCGAAGGACTTTGGAATTCCACCAAACACCTTATCGACTTTCTTAAAGAATAAAGAAAAAATTCTCAGCAGTGCAGATGGATTTGATAAAGACAGGAAACGACTACGAGAGCCAGAAAACCCAGATGTCGACAGTTGTGTGCTGAAATGGTTTAAACAAGCGAGAGACAAGAAAATTCCTTTGAGTGGTCCCCTAATTAGAGCTAAAGCCGAGCAATTCGCTAAAGAATTGGGAAAGGAAAATTTTAAAGCGAGCACTGGGTGGCTGGATGGTTTCAAAGAACGAAATAAAATTACGTTTAAGACAGTCTGTGGCGAAAGTGGGGCCATGAACCAGCAGGAAGCCAACCAGTGGAAGCAAAATCTAGAGGAGATGATCCAGGATAGAGAACCCAAAGATATTTTTAATGTCGACGAAACCGGCCTTTTTTTTAAATGTACACCAGACAAAACTCTGGCATTTAAAGACGAAAAATGCCATGGAGGAAAACTAAGTAAAAAGAGAGTTACTCTTTTGGTTGGAGCAAATATGGACGGTTCAGAAAAGCTGCCTTTGTTGATGATAGGGAAATCGGCTAATCCCCGTTGTTTTAAAAACGTCAAGTCAAAACCGGTGGAATATGTGAACAGTTCAAACGCTTGGATGACTGGTGACCTTTTTGCCAAGTGGTTGATTAAGTTGGACAAAAAGTTTATTAAAGAAAAGCGAACTGTTGTCCTCTTCATCGACAACTGTACTGCACATAACACCATACCAGTAATGAAAAATGTGGAAGTGGTTTTTTTCCCAGCGAATATGACCTCTGTTGTCCAGCCTATGGATCAAGGGATCATAAAAAACTTGAAACACTTCTACAGAAGTTTGTTGGTAGAAAACATCCTGGCCGGAGATGGAAACGCTCTAAAAATCAAGCTTGATATTCTCCAAGCCTCCCGAATGTGCAAACAAGCGTGGGACAGAGTGAAGCCAGAAACAATAAAAAACTGTTTTAAAAAAGCAGGTTTTGTTAAAACTGACGAAGAAAGAGAGGAAGATATTGAAGCGGAAGCCATTCCTCCAGTTGACGGCTGGAAGGACGTAGTACCTGACCCGACCATCTCGTACGAAGACTTCCTCAATGTCGATGAAGATGTTGCTGTATGCGGAGAAATAACCGACGCCGAGATCATCGCAGAAGTACTCGACAGCCAGAAGCAAGACGACGATGGAGACGGTTCGGGAGACGAGATCGCCGGATCATCAGTAGAAGTGCCGGTCCCGAGCCTAGCTGAGGCCATGAATTACGTCCAAGAACTTAGAAGGTTTTTTTAAAGCCGAAATAATGTAAGTGAGTCATACTTCAACTCTTTGAATATGCTAGAATCCTTTATAATGTCGGAGAGACTTAAATCAAGGAAACAGGCCAAAATTTCATCATTTTTTTGAAAAGCAATAACTTTTTTATGGTTAGAGTTAAATAGTATTCCAATGGTTTATGTTCATCTTTTAATACTGTATTCTCTTATTTCTCTCTTTCATTTTAATAATGTTCATTTACATTTATCTGATTAATAAAACGTACGGTATGAGTACGATTTTAGGCACTAATGAATGTAATTTATGTTTAAAAAGTATCATTTCAATAAAGAGTTTTGATTGAAAATTTGAATTTTTATTGTTTTGGCCATGTTTATTAAGAACTTCCTTAATTCGAATTTTTGGATAATTCGAAGTTTTTGACTGGTCCCTTGAGGTTCGAATTATCCAAGTTCCACTGTAATTTCTTTTTCAATTTTTTTTAAAAATATTTCTATATTTTGAAGATTCTTTAAAAACTGCGGTAGCTTGTTGTTGAGTTTCCTACATATAGTGATCAATGGTGAAGCAAGAAATGACTCAATAAATGACTTAGAAACATAAGTCTGTGAATAGATGATGCGTACATCAAATAATAGCTACCATAGAATTCAAATGTCTGTTTTGACTCAGTTCTCTTCCTGTTTGATCCTGTGTGCTGCCAAATGGAACAGAAAACACTGGGAAATTTCTTTAAATGTTTCTGTTTATCTGTGTTTATGCTCACTGAAGAAGTCAAACTGCGTTTTGCCCTCAATGCAACGCTTGCTTTCAAGTGTTTAAAAGCTAACAGCATGATGCCTTATAATTGCAACTTCACTTGCAGTATGGGATGCATTCTAGAAAAAAGGATTGGATTTCATCCAAAAGGGTTAAGCTGCATTTCTTCCAGTTGTAATGACCTTTAATGACAAGCTACTATTGCTGTCTCATACAAAGTGTTAAAGCTGTTTTTATTTTAAAACTAGATTTTTTATAATGCCCTAGATTTTACTGCTTGTGAACATTTCAGATTTCACATTACACCCCATCAATTATTATATTGGATGTTGACAATTTTTTTTGTAGATTACGTCTTAGAGACTCCAGTTGAGGAGTATGGTATAAGACAAGTCAAAATATGCATACAATCTTATACACGAGTTACTACAATTAATTTTTTTTTGTAGATTACGTCTTGGAGACTCCAGTTAAGGAGTATAAGACAAGTCAGATTAACAATTATTAAACAATCTTATACACTAGTTAACATAATTACTATACCAATTAGTTGAGGTGAGGCTTAATTTTGATGTAAAAAGAACTCTTGTACACTATAAAAAGCTTTATCAACTAAATATTTTTTCAATTGTTTTTTAAATATTTCTATATTTTCAAGACCTTTTAAAAACTGTGGTAGCTTGTTGTAGAATTTCCTACCAATATAACTAGGTTTTTGTAGAATAAGCTGCTGTTGTGGTTCAGCAACAGAAGTTCTTCGGCTTCTTGTATAATCGCGTACGTTAAGATATTTGTTAATATCAATCTTCTTTACATATAAAGTAGCTTCAATACATATAAGCAGGGTACAGTTACGAGCCCAAGTCTCTTGAGCAATGGCCTACATGAATCTAATCTATTTATTCTTTCCATACAACTAACAGCTTTCTTTTGGATCTTAAACACCCTATCAAGGTTTTGTTTTGATGAATTACCCCATACTAAGATAGCACGAGTGGTACTGTGCATACGTTGTCTGAACAAGCTCTGCGAATTTTGAAGCATAGAATTTTAATTCGAACAGATAAGTAGTATTTTTGTTTATTATTATTAGTATTTATAATATCTTAATAATTTACATCATTAACTTGTCTAATATAAGTTAAAGTATTTAAATAAAAAGTCAATTTCTATTTTCGAGGTTAGGTGTACCGATATTGATAAATTTTCTTGTAATTAAATAGTCTCAAGTTGACAATTGTAATAAATTAAGTAATATTTCATTAAACATTTAACTAAAATCAATTGAAAACAATTTTCAGCTAGGAAAATGAGTCCAAACAAGGCATCTAAATCTAATTGTTCAACTAAAACTCAAGTAGCTACGCGATCTCAGCAATTATTAACGAAAAAATCTCCAACAGCTCTTAAAGCTACTGTAGATGTAGAAGAAAAGGTTGCTAAACTATTGAGTGATCACACCAAATTGAAAACAAAATTAGAAACATCACTAAAAAATTCTGAGGAAGAACGAATAGGGTTAGTGGATCACATAAAATCTCTGGAAGTTATTGTAAAATTGCAGCAGGAAGACCATAAAACTGAAATACTAAATCTCACGAGTCAATGTAGGTCTATGTCAGAGGAAATCGAAATATTAAAATCAAAAATAAACTTGGCTAATGTAAGATCTGAACCTCTGATCAATACAAAAAAAGTAGAACATAAATCAAATGGGGAAGAAATAAATAGAAATGGTCAAACAAAAACGTATAGTCAGGTTTTGCAAACAGCAACCAAAACTAAAGTAAGGGCAAATAACGATAGGAAAGGTAGAGTACTGCTCTTGACATCCAGTCATGGACGAGACTGTAGTGACCTACTAAATAAAAGATTAAAAAATAAGTATGAAGTTCAGAGCTTTTTCAAACCAAGTGCCCCTATAAACGCTATCGTAGAGTCAGCACAGGAACAAACTAAAGATTTTGGAAAAAACGATTTTCTAATAGTACTGGGTGGCTCAAACAATATAAATGAACCTAATCTAAAACATCTTCCTGAAATAAATAAAAAAATTAAAGAGATTGTGCCACTCAGCCAAAAAACTAATGTAATAATAAGTACAATTCCGTATAGGTTTGATAGGCCAGAGCTAAATGAAGCCATTAAGTCAACAAATAAATCAATTCATAATACAATCAACAGCCTAAAAAATAAGAATTCTAAGCAGTTGGGGATTTGTTTTCTAAATGAAAGGCTGAAAAAACAAAACTTCACTAATCATGGTCTACATCTAAATCAATCTGGCAAAGTAATATTTTGTAATAGGCTGGCAGAGCTGATTGAAAGTCGTTTGCAATCTACTGTCAATAATTCTCCTAAACAATCATCTAACGAACCTTTTTTTAGTAAAGTGGCTCAAAACCGGGAAGGGAAACTAGTTTCAGATGATAAATTCATATCTTCAATTGTATTAAAAGACGTTAATCGATCAAAAAATCAGGATAGCATTAGTGGAAGGAACTTTTGTAGCAACCTGATAGGCTCTCAAGATTCTAAGAGATTAAGTAAATCTACTTCAATATGCAAAAGCAACGATAAAGTAATAAGGGATGATAGGGAAGTACCGGTACTCACTGTGTTCCATCAGAATATTCAATACATTCGTAACAAAATAGATAGAATCGAAGTATTTTTTGAAGAAGAGGCTCCTGATATAGCTATTTTCACAGAGCATGGTTTAAAAGAAGATGAATTGTCACAACTTAATATTCCAAACTATTCATTGAAAACGTCGTATTGCAGGACATCTCATCGAAGTGGGGGAGTAGCTATCTTCACTAAAAATGCTAAGAATATGCAAATATTTAATTTAGAATATGCAGAGAAATTTGCTGTGGAAATGGATTTAGAAGTTACTGGTTTGAGAGTAAAAATCGACAATAATTTCGAAGTAGCGGTGTTAGGTATTTACAGGTCACCAAATGGGGAATGGAACAATTTTTGTGAACTATTCAATAGGCTTTTAGAGATTACTACTACTCGTTTTACAAACGTTATTGTAGCGGGAGATTTCAATACAGACTTTGCAACACAGAATAAAATGACAGAAGATTTAAAGGATATTATTTGCATGAATAACTTGGAAATAAAAGTTCATGAATATACCAGAGTCACAAGAACATCACAAACAATAATTGATAACATCCTTACTAATATAGATTACTCTAAAACAAGATTAGGCGGCTCGGAACTATCTGATCATGACTATCAAATCTTAGAGGTGGGGTTGCAAGGTCATAAATCAATTAAAAAGAGTAGAGTAATGAAAGAAATTCAACAATGTGAACAGGGGAATATCGATTGTTTGAAGCAGAATCTGCTACAAGAAAACTGGAGTAGGGTTTACAATAGCAATAGTTTAAATGACAAATATGATAGTTTCATTAATATTTTAAGGTTTCATATTACTATGAGTTGTCCAGTTAAAAAAGTCCCTGTAAAGAACAAATTAGACAAGATTGAAGAGTGGATAACTGATGATATCCTTGCAGAAAGAAATAGGGTTAAAGATGCATATGATGAATTCAAACTATCTAGAAATATGTTAAGTGAAGATAATTACAAAGCTCTAAAGAAAAACTATATGAAAAAAGTGAAAAGAGCGAAATGTAAGAAAACAGCTGAAATTTTGAATAATAGTGTGTACTTTAACACAGCAGTGTGGGATGTAATAAACAAAAATAGGCAAGTAGCTCATGTAGATGCTTATACTAGTGTCCCCAGAATAATTAACGAAAATAAAAAATATATTGATGATAGTGTAGACATTTGTAATTTCTTTAACAGATATTATCAACTGGTTGCTAAGGATCTTCAAAAATCTCTTAATACAGGTATTAGTGATGCAAACATGAGGAATACTGAGGGGATTCAGAACGAATTAAAATTCCACCCAGTATGCCAAGACGAGTTGTCAAATATCATTGATAGTTTAAATAATAAAAAAACTGTAGGAATGGATGGGGTATCCAGTAAAATTCTGAAAGAATGTAAAGATCAATTGTTAGACCCTTTGATTCATCTGATCAATCATTCATTAGAACAAGGTGTTTTTCCAGATAATTTAAAAGAGGGGAAGATCTTGCCAATCTTCAAAAGTGGCGATAGAGAAAAGGTAGAAAACTATAGGCCCATTAGTATTTTAAATGTAATAAGTAAAATTTTTGAAAGAGTAGTTCTAAATAGGTTACTTCTGCACCTTCAAGAAGCTAACTTTATCTGTGATGAACAGCATGGCTTCCAGAAAGGGAGATCAACAAAAACAGCCATAGTTTCTCTAGTTGAAAAACTAATAGATATATTAGATTCAGGTGATAAAGCTACTGCAATCTTCTTAGATCTGTCAAAGGCATTTGATTGTGTTAATCATAGAACTTTATTGGAAATACTGCAAAATGTAGGTGTAAATGGGGTTGAACTGAAATGGTTTGAATCATATCTTATTGGGAGAAAACAATGTGTAGAACTAACTACAGTAGTTGGTAATAGTATAGTAAAGAATAAATCTAATAAATTAGAGGTGCAAGCTGGAGTGCCTCAGGGGTCAATACTAGGTCCATTGCTTTTTTTGTTATATGTCAACCGTTTACCTAAAGAATTAATTAGTGGTAGAGCCCTCTTATTTGCTGATGATACATCACTCATTTTCAGCAATTCCATTCTAGATAATTTAGAAATAAGTGCCCATATAGGTGTGCAGTCCATTGTCCAATTTTTAAATCAGTTGAGATTCTAGCCTCATATATAGAAAAGCTTAAAGTCATTCATTTCAGTCCACATTACAGGACAATTTTTGAATTTTCGAGGCTAAAAAAAAAAATTATACAAGTATTTATTAAAATGAAGTTTATAAATTGGGAAAAGTGAAAGCTTAAATTGAATAAATCATTGCTTTTATGAATCGCTTGCCTAAGAACTTGCCTAATACTTCGTATTGTTAGTTGATTAATTAGTTGTGAACAAATTTTAATGTATGAAATATAAAAAAATACTACTTTTATAGTGCCAATTTAAAAAGTTATAGTAGTTTCAAATTATTATTACAATCAGGGTCACCCAGCCTCCCATAGACATTTTAGTGGCCCGGGGCAGAGTTGTGGCTGGAGGATCCCTTACACCTTCACCCTAAACACCAATTTTCGATTAAGACTCGATATCCCAACTAGCATTGATTATTTGTTCCAGCTATGCCTATTTGTCTACTGTACTCAAAAGAATCAGTGCAACTAATTTGAATGTTATTTTTAAAAATTTAAAGATAAAATTCGAGTGTAGGCCAACTGAAAACCATTCCATGAAATATGAAAAAGCTGTGGCAGCTAGGGAAAAGGCCACTGAGTGGCACCTGAGAGAGAACTTCTGTTCTATTTTTGTGTAATCTCTTGAATTCGCATTGAACTATATTCTAATACTAGAATATGTAAAATGTGTAAAAATATAAAAATTATTATGACTTTGAATGGAACTTGATTTAACTTGCAAAGAGACAATGAATTGATAATACATCCAATTCCAAACTTTAACTCATAGTAATTTTGTATTTACATATAGATGGTGACGGAACCCCAAAACATTTGGGATTCTGAGGGTTCTCCACAAGAGAAAATAATTGTACTCCAGGACTTGAAAGTGGAACTCTAATCTTTTTGTGGTTATCATCCTCTTATTCCCTCATATTACTAATAAATTGTTATACGTTATTATTATAAATTATCAATTTTATTGATTGATTCATGACGTGACAAATTTCACGATCACAACAAATTCTATGGGGTATCATGTCTGAACAGTAACAGAAATGAACATTTGAAGCTCTTCTGCATAAATATTAAGAGATCTTTTCTCCTTCCAAGCCTACTGTGTCAACTTCATTCAAGTGGTCTGGGGGACCTTCAAACCCACGTTTGGGGGCTCCGAAAATACTGGGACTCACCAATAACGTGGGGCCTTTGAAGGCCCAAAGCTGAGGCAATTAGGGGACCCTGGTGTATAAAAGCTGAAATTTGAAATAGCCTATTCTACATGCAACCTATTTGAATCTCTATTTGAATGACTATACTGGAATTGAAAACGGGCCCGAAGGGCCCGTGGTGCCAGGGGCATCTATAGGGTCTGTTAGGCTTATAAGGGGCCTCTAGAGGTCTAAACTGAAGAAAAATGGGCCTTGGAGGCCCCTAACTGAACAATTTGGGGCCACTTATTTTATTTTCGTTTTGTCACTTGCTTACATTTGTAAAATGATGTGGCCCCTTGGCGTTGAGGCCCAAGGAAACTTGCCTTCTTCGCCCCATACCCTCTGTAAACTTAATAAATTTTTTCTAGTTTATTAAAGTATTTAAAAAATTAAAATTATAGTATTTTTTCTAGCTGTAGCACTTCAGGTATGAAAACGTTTTTACCTCCAGTAACCGATATTACCGTATTACTATTGACGCCTCCCTACTCGTTTAAGGGGCCTCTTTTACAGGCTCAAGGGGAAGTTGTAACCCGGAAAACCCCCCGTTGCTACGCCACTGTCTATCCTACTCACTGATTGTAATTTCAATAAATAAACGAAATAAATTATTATTTTTAGTTGTATTTTTATTGGAGCTCTATTCTCATTGAGAGTTGAATCGTATTCTATTTGTATACTCCCAAATACTCTCTGGCTTTAATTTAGTATAGTGAGAGAGCTATGTCTTTGTCTATGTCTTTTGAAAAAATATATTTATATTTATGTATATATATTTATGTCTTTGTCTATGTCTTTTGAAACAATATATTTATATTTATGTAACTTTATATACTTTTTTATTGCAGAATATGCCTACATGAATCTGGAGATTTGTGCATGGGTAATGAGGTGAATGGGTGAATTATGAGAAACATCCATGGCTGAATGAGATTCGAACCCAAAACGGCAGGAAAGGAAGTCAGCCAGAGCCTTATCTTATTACAGACAAGCGCTCCAACCAACTGCGCTACCATAGCCGCTTATGATTATTATCATTGATATTACATGATTATTACAATCATATAAACATATACTGTGTAAGATTATTAGCATGTATTGTGTAATTGTTGGCTGTGTTTTACTACTCTATATTCATTTGTAAATTATGCTAATCATTTTGATATGTGAACTCCACTCATTTGTATGATTAATTCGTGAACAAATTAAATTATTTATTACTTTCCATTACAATATTTCTCATATTCATTAATTTATTCCTTAAGACTAAACTACAATGAAATTTTGAAATTACAGGAACAAGCACAACATCTCCATCCTCACAAAATGTTGACCAAAGAATCTTCATATTTGATAATCTTTTAATGCTTTTAAACATTAAAGTCAATAGATGTCATATTCGCGTTATCGAAAAGTCAAATCGTATCAGGCAAAAGTCAAAAGCCAAATTGTATTATGCTATACACTATAATACAGTAGTATTGCCGTGGACTGAGTGGTTAGGGTTAGATTGCGGTAACAATTTAATTGAATCTGTTTTGATGAATAATTTTGATGGTTTTAAAGTTTCCTTTAATACTATCACCCTTCCCTTTGTCATTTTGATGAAACGTTATAGAATGTCTTCACCTTTAGCTTGCTATGAAATAATACCGTCGCTTAATTGGATAAGCTGAACCGTAGAAAGAAACTGGTGAAACGGCGGGCGAGGAAGGGTGTGAGAGAAATAAATGATGAGAATGAATGAATATAAATGGGAATAATAAGAGAGGAAGAACTATTGTTTGTAGAAGAGAGAAAAGCTGGAAAAATGGAGGCAAGTATTACGGAGAGAATAAAGTTGGAAACTTACGGTATTGAAGAGGGAGACTGCACAAAAAAAAGAGAAAAACGACAAGAAGGAGAAAGTAGGCGATGAAGAAGAAAAGAAGAAGAAAAACAGCAAGACAGAGAGAGAATGGGGGAGAAGGAGAGGGAAAAAAGCGGAGAAATTAGATTAAATTATATTAATGAAATCTGTCAGTCTTTTTCTCTCTTCCACTCTCCTACTCAGAGGAGAGCGAGTGTGAGAGAGAGTATAAGAGAGTGTGAGAGAAAAACTGAGAGACTAGATAATACTAATCTCTCAGCTTTTTTAGATTAATCTAATCTCTCTGCCTTTTTCTCTATTCCACTCTCCTCTTCAGAGGAGATAGATGGTGAAATGTCTTTATTTGGTCGAAGTTAGGACTTGCAGGTCCTCTCTTACACTTAAATTAAATACAAATTCAAAAATAATAATTCAATCAATCGAGAGAGTCAATAACTCTCTTCATCCAGGAGAGAGAGGGAAGAGCTGAGAGATTAGAGATTGAAGATTAGATTTAATTGGATTTTTTCCTCTCTCTCTCTGAGTAGGAGTGTGGAAGAGAGAAAACGAATGAGAGTGGGAAAAAAGAGTGTGAAAGAGAGAGCGAGGATGAAGAGTAAGAGAAAGAACGAGAGTGAGAAAGGAGTGAGATCAGATTAGATTACTTCATTCATGATAAATTTACAATTTTTTCAAATGTGTGCTCACATACAATATTCTTAACATCACATAGAAAGTAGGTCTGATGAATACTACAGTATTTACATTGTGTCCCAAATATTAGCAGTGATCTAATGGGTAGAGCTAATGAAATGAGATTCTGAGTGGTGCATTTCCATGAAAAAGCGAAGTTTGGACAAAAATTCTTCTATTCGAGCACTTAACCTTAGAGAGAGAGAGAGAGAGAGAGAGAGAGAGAGAGAGAGAGAGAGAGAGAGAGAGAGAAAAGAGAGAGTGTGAGAGAGAGACAGAGAGTGAGAGAGAATGAGTAAGAGAGGGTGTGAGTGAGAGAGGGTGAGTGAGAGAGAGGGTGTGAGTGAGAGAGACAGAGAGAGAGTGAGATAGAGACAGTGAGCAAGGAGAGTAAGAGAAAGAGCAAGATTGAGAAAGGAGAGTGAGAAAGAGTGCGACAATGAGGAAGAAGAGTACGAGTAAGAACGAGAGTGAGACAGGGAGCAAGAAGAAGAGCAAGAGAAAGAGACAGTGTGACTGTGAGAGAGAGAAAAAAGAGAGAGTGTGTGTGCGAGTGATTGGGAGAGAGAGTTGGAGGATAAGAAAGCGTTAATAAACTCTCCGGATCATAGAACTCCGTTTATCTCTTGAGTTTTCTCCTCATCCCCCCCACAGTTGCTAACCTCTTCTTTCGGGGGTCCCATCTTGTAATAAGGTTCGAACTCTGTAAAGGGTCCATTTTATTCGAGGGACAAATGCTTGGCGCTTGTCTTCTAGTCAGATAATAACGATGAAGGTCAGACTATACCATCTTGTACGTCTCTCTTACCTTTCCATCAGTTTAATTAAATTGGTTGGGGCTTCTTTAGATGACTGTTGGGGGTGGGGAGGATTGTGGGTGAAGTGGGTAGGGCGAGGGGAGGGGAAGGAGATTACCTGGAGTCAAACTCCTAGTTCCAGGTTGCTGAGCAAGATTGAATACGCTCGAGTATTACTAAATAATATTAGCTTTGTCAACCCCTTTTTAGTCATCATCACTTTTGAAACAATTTTAAAGTGCTGAGAGTGTTTTTTGTTGAGAGGTGGATAAAATTATAATTTCACAGTTACTTTAATAACTATTTTCATCTGTAAATACTCCTTTGAGAGGTGGATGAAATTATAGTTCTACAATTACTTTAGCAATTTCCTTGTACAAATGACTTGAGACAAGGGCATGGCATAGCACGAGACAGTCATGGAATATTATGTTACTAGAAGCTTTTATTTAGAAGTGAAATGCATCCCTCCAGTATCTCCAGTAAAAGTGAGTAAAATCATATATTTAATTGAAATACAGTGTCAGTTTTGATAGATAAGAATTCTATTATTTCCATCATACAAGAATGTCAAATAAATACAATCTATATTCTTGATACAAAATACTGTACTCTCAGCAGGAACATAGACAGAAATAGATAAGAATTCAATCTCAGATTTAATAAAATTCTTATCTATTCCTGTCTATGTTCCTGTTGAGAGTACAGTATTTTGTACCAAGAATATAAATTGTATTTATATTAAGATTGTACATAATAAATTGTTCTTATTCAGTTTTAAAACAGGAATAAGCAAGGCTTAACAGTTAGGCTACGACAAGTTTTCCCACAATCCTGTTTTCCCATATCACAAGTTTTCTAGATATTAGATATCTAAGCTGTTCGATATCTTCTTTCTTACTGTGAGCTTCACTATCCAACACACGATAATAATTCAATTTTAAAAATAAAAATATTGACTAGAATTAATTTGACATTATTAACAAAATTTTGATATTCTCATAAATAATGTATGTGTGTATGTATAGAACTCTAGCCGATTAATATAATTGTAAATGCCAAATCATCTCGTATTCATCTCGTAATGAATGATATATTGCAATAATTATTGATTTCTTTTCCGTAACAAGCTACTTTGCAATTATTATGAACATGATTAGATTTCACCTTGAAGAGATATCTATTACAGACTCATCTATTGAACTCAGTTTAGAATGAATGGAAACACTATTTGTAAAAATATGTGTAGTTTGAGATGCATAAATGATGTGTGGATAATTGTTGTTTCATCGTTCAGGCACACCTGCAAACAACGATACCAACTGTACAAACACCTGAACTTACTACGGATGCAATCAAACGTTCCTATATCGCTTTACTGTTTATTATGCTTACAGAAGCCTTCCCAGAAAATTAATTTCGTAGAGATAATGAAAATTTCTCGAAAAATACATTTCCAAAATAGCCCCAGGTGACTCCATTATTTTCTACAGTAAATTTCCTGTTTCCCACAGTAGAGTACAACAGTTTTTCGATCAGTAAAAATAATATTCACGAGAATTTGCGGCCGGCAACTTTATTTGTAGTGGCGAAGGTGATATTGTGGAAGGTATCCATAATGAATAATAAGATGAAATTGTCACAACCACATTTATTGAAAAATACTGAGGAACTAGTTTTGGTTGTTACACCATTATCAATCTCAATCAAACTAAAACTAAAGTACAGAGAATCTTAATATTATACTGAACATGGAATGATACTATTGGCTAAGCGAGAAAGAGGCTGGCCTTCATCGAAGCTTGTGATTGGCTGACAAGTCACGCCCCCTGGTGGGAGGAGTAACAAGCAAAAATACGAGTCAAATCAATAACTAAAAACTAGAATTTGCTTCGTGCAACCAAAGACAATAATATGGTGTATCGTGGTGCAACTGAACAAAAGCATTCTCAACAACCCTCAATTATTTCGAAGATGGTTTGCGAATTTTCGAAGTGGTTCAGCGATTCACGACAGGAGATTTTCAAAAGAGTCGAGCTTTGTCAATTTTCCACTACAAAAATGAAGAGTTCTTCAACCAAAAAGATCTAACTTTTCTTCCCGTTTCATTTCATCCTTACTCTATTCTCTTTTTTCACGAATTCTTTCTTGTCTTTGTTACTCTTAAATCCTTTCAATGATTCGTACTTACGTATTATACGGTACTTACGTATTATATGGAGGCCATTCTTTAACAAACTTGACTTTCTGGATTTCCATGATGAACTGCGTTGTTAATATTAAGTTTTCAAGTGAATTCAACGACAAGCAGTCAAATATTTATTAAAAATAAGTAGTATTTTACTTACTCTGTAGGTCTAAATCGTTGAATTCACTTAAAAAGTTAACTTAACCTCGCTAGATCAAGACTGGAATGTTCTGAAGATTGTTTGTGTTAGAGCATTGCATTACTTAATTCGATAACTAGGAGTTCTCGAATCTAGGAATATCTAGGATTTTTTAACGTATTTCGAATAGTGTTTAAAGTGTTTTATATAAGTTACTGCCTAAAGTCAGTGCAAGACTCTTGTGGTTCCGAAAAGCATAGGTACATAAATTTACTTGATTTTATGACTGTAAAAGCACGTCAAACTTGCGTGCGCGCGCGCGTGTGTGTGTGTGTGTGTGTGTGTGTGTGTGTATATCTGTCTGAGATAGATAGAGAGAGAGAGAGAGAGAGAGAGAGATATTAGATTAGATTATATTTCTTTATTCATGTAAATTTTCAAATTTGCATATCAATGGTTAAAATCAAAATTATCAACATCACATAGATATAATACAGTAGTGGACTCAGAAAATACTATTTTTATAGTGCAAAGAATTATGCACAATGATCTCATTTGAAGGAAATTAACTACAGTAATGACAATCTAAGCGATGCAATTACATGAAATAGCGAAGTATGGACAAAGATTCGTCCATTCTTGACACTTAACCAGGGAGAGAGAGAAAAAGAGAGAATAGCTCTCAACTAGTCAACGTAGGTTCTATAAGATTAATTCCAATCCGAATTTATTAAAATAGTAGACCCATGTGTAGAACTACTGCATGAGCGGATTTGAACAATTTTAATACATTAAAGTAAATTTTTCCGAAGGATGAAGCCCACATAGGTCTGAGACCTATGCTTGGGTAATAAGTGGTTGATAAGCTGAATCTACAATTTTAGGTTGGTTCCGAACCACCGGCAAATTATTTTACAGCAGAGACCAGAGATTTTCTTGCTGGCCAATTCAATCGGTCACCCTTAAAAAGAGGGCCCAGGAATTCAAATAGGTACTTTGATTATCAAAAACTGGTTATAAATATTAATATTGGGCAATGCTTATCCACAATTTAAATTTTGATTATCAAGAACTGATAATAAATAATAAGATTAGGTAATGCTTATTCACAATTAAAATTTTATTAAATTTTCACCATTACAATGCAATATTCTCATTTTTTCAAACCCCCAGCAATCAAACCCATGATGATAATCATATAACGGTAACAAACTGATTGAAAAATTATTGAAAATAACGAGCTAAACAAATATGAAATCAAAGTAGAGAATTTCTGAAAACAAAAACATTTCATGACACTGACAACTTATTCTTATTATCATTAGTATTTCTGAAATATAACTTACTACTGACAATTATGACAATAAGTTTTAGTTATAGTGTTTTAGACTTTTGAGTCTCTTGCATCTTCACATTTATTGTAATTTTGTCACAATAAATATATATGACAGAATCAAATAACGGGTGACATTTTGTAGTCTACAGTCGGCCTCCCCATGGACTTCAACGTCTAGTGACTCGTTACTGTTTATAGCCGTCCGACTATATAGATATATCAAGTGAATCGATACTGCTTATAGCCGGCGATCCAAGAATAGTCGCCCCGTATGTTGCTCCTTCTGCTGACAACTCGACTGTATGACGTCACAGTTCCGTGTCAGTGGCGAATAAAATGTTAATTTGAAATGTCAGATACCTGAGGGCAGGGCAATGATTTGGAGCCATTCACCGGCTTGAATTGATGTTTTGAGAAACGTCGATTTCTCCTTGCATCTTATTCAAATTTTAATTATTTATTCTTATAATGTTTTACTATTTTTTATTTATTATTTATAAGTTTACTTATTTATTTGTAGTTATTGACTGAATGGAGAACGAATTGGTGTTTTGAGAGAGGTGTGCTTCTTCGAACTTTTCTTGCCTATACTAACAATTATTATTACTCTTATTTTTATTTATTATTTTATTTTACACATTCATTAATTTTTTATTTACTTTTTATTATTTTCTATTTATCCTCTTAATAACTACTAGGAGGTAGAACGATTCAATTGTAGAATCTGACATTACCTAGCTCAATTTGTCTATTTTATGATCCATCTTCTCCTCCTTCTCCATCTCCTCCTTCTCCTACTAGTAGTCATTCACTTCCTTCTCCTCCACCTTCTACTCCTTCTCCTAATCTTTCTTCTCCTCCTTCTCCTACTTCACATCCTTCTCCTCCTCCTCCTCCTTCACTTCCTTCTCTTCCTTTTCCTCCTCTTTCTTCTCCTCGTACACCTCGTTCTCATCCTCCTTCTACTTCTCTTCCTTCTCTTTCTACTCCTCCTCCTCATTCACTTCCTTTACGTCCTTCACTTCCTTCTTCTCCTTCTTCTTCTCCTCCTCCTCCTTCTCATGACTTCTTTTTCTCCTCCTTTCTTCATAATCTTTCTTCACATTCTGATTCTTCTCCTCCTCCTTCTCAACCCCTTATTCTCCAGCGCTGGAGCTTCGTCGACAGAGGAGAGCATGAAGACGTTCATAATAAATTATGATGAGTTCTCAATTTTACTAACTTTCTACTAAAAGTATCAATAAAAACTTCAATAAATTCTTTCTTGAAAATTCCTTGATTATAATGTAGAAAGATGTAATACAATGTTAAGTCATTCATTTTTAATATATTTACTCGCGTAGACACACATATTAAGATACATTGAATAATTTCTTACAATCATTCATTCACAAGAATGGTTACTTTTGAACGATTATTAATAAAATGAAATTTGTTGATGAAATCTAGTTTATAATATTGCTTGTAAACTGAAAAATTGTTTCTATAAGTTTTACTTCATTGTAAAGTGTCTGTTATTTTGTCAAAATAAAAAATGATTTGATTTAAACTCGTTCATAAATATCTAATAATCGGACTTTTGAAGATTTAATTGGATTTATTAGATCTAGAAGATGAGTAAAGCACAACTTTTGACTTATAATAAATTGCCATGTATTGTCTGATCTTATTGTCTCATGTATTGTTTGATCTTAAAACACACATTCGGTTCTTAAGTGTACCATGTTGACATTAACATCCATGCCACTACTAAAGCTACAACACGGTATAATATACCAAATACGATAGGGAATGGAAAATTTAAACTGCGATTCATAAAAAAGTTCTGTGAGAGATGAAAATCATAGACTGAACACATGTGGAAAAATTAAAATCGTATGCAAGATTCCAGTAAGATTCCACAGTAACACATGTGGAAAAATTAAAATCGTATGCAAGATTCCAGTATCTAGAGGAGCGGAATATACTAGAGGGGCCGCGATAAATTCACAGTTTCCAGCCAGGGAAAAAAATCACTAAATTCGCTGCTCAGAAGCTTTTGTAGACTGTTACAAAACAATTAAATGTGGAAAAAGTTGAGAATCGTATGGAAGACTCCAGTATAATATCAAGTGAAAAAGGAATGTACTACTACTAGAGGAGCTACAATAAATTCACCATTTCCACGTACGAAAAAAACACAAAAAATCACAGCAGAGTAACTTTTAATACGCCCAAATCTGTATTAAACTCATACGTTGACAAATATGTAAAGCATTACTTTAAATAGAGCTGTATTGTGACATGAAACATAAACATATTGCGCATAAACATAATAATATACGCAGTAAATCCATTCAAAAATCTCTCGTGCCTGGAAGACTGAGCCGAAATTCAATTAAAAATAATAGCGTATTACGTTCGTTGGGTATGAGAGACAGCAAACGTGGTAATTTTATGAAATGCTGAATTGACAATTTTGCAAAAGGTAGGTAGGTAGGTTCTACAGTGAGATTACCTTGTAGGATAATGTTCATTTTGTTTGAGTGGGTCTGCTGGTCTTAGGTCTTGGATTAATTTGTCACTAGTTAT
This sequence comes from Conomelus anceps, assembly GCA_948455865.1. Taxonomy (NCBI): domain Eukaryota; kingdom Metazoa; phylum Arthropoda; class Insecta; order Hemiptera; family Delphacidae; genus Conomelus; species Conomelus anceps. The sequence continues at coordinate 46,026,359 of OX418221.1, forward strand.
ACGTATATCTCTCTACTTTTAGTCATATATATGACTAGTAGTATATATATATATATAGTATATAGCCTATATAGACTATATATATATATATCAGCCTGGATAGAAGGAAAAATTTCGAACAGAAGCGAATGTCGGTAGATTTACTTGCAAAAGACAGAGAGAGAAAATAAGGAGAGAGTGAGAGAGTATGAGTAGTGTGAGTGTGTGGGTATGTGTGTGTGAGTGAGAGTGAGAGAAAGAGAGCGAGTGAGAAGGGAGAAAGTAGATTAATTAATCTTCATTCACAGTACACTCGCACATATGCCAACAATATTCCCGACATTTCTGTTGGAAGGAATATGAAATGATAATATGATTTATCTCCTTCACTGGAGGAAATATATTATCAAGCATTAGTGAGGTAGAATCGAAGTTATAACATAATGAAAGCTACTAAAACCTAATGGAAATGAATTACGACAGGCCTATTGAAAAGTAAAAATGATTACTGCATTTGTAGCGGATGGTGTAAAGAAAAAACTAGCCTACTGATTGTTTTACTATAGCATAATATTCGAAATTTGTGAAGAGAGCAGTTTCGGACTTCAGTCTGTTGCACCTTGCATCAATTGTAATTTTGCACTAATAAATACATAAATCAAACCAGAGTGGGACTGATACTCAATACGATATTGTATACTTGAAAAATCAGTTGCATACAGATTTCAAGATGTAATTACAGAGATTTCAGTTGCATACAGAATCATGTTAATTTTAAGGGACCTTCAAATGAGTTAATTAAATTTGAAATTGCTATAAGTAATAGATCTAACATTTAAGAAAAATTAAATGAAAATAATGACTCCACATTTGAGAAGTTTTCTAGCCATCTTGTCAGACACTACCTTAATAGCCATATCATCAGACACCACTTCAATATTCATCTCGTCAGTTTCCAGTATCAGATTCTGATGAGCTTCAGATGGGTTTTATTCAGATATCAGTTTAACAGGTAGAATAGCTAAAAAAAAAATTGACTCTTTCATGATTGTGTAAAAATGTGATACAGTACTTAAGATTCACTGAATACGATATATAGAGGAAATTTCTCGAATCGGTTATATGGCTCGTCCATATAGATTTCTCATCGATTTACAAGGCTAATGATGAGTCATTGATTTATTCAGGTGATCAAAATGTCATTGTGTCAAGTTGAAGAACCAAGCACAATTTGCCACTTTTTCAAGTTTTCCAATAGAAAATTTTTTTTTTTAAATAATTTTTTTAAAACTCAATGTATAGATTATGAATAACTAATTAAACAGTAATAAATTTCTTCATTCGTTACCAAAACCAATGAATATTCAATATAGTACAAACAACAAGTAGTTAAATCGAAATATTTAAGTCAGTGATCATTGGGAAGTGATAGCCGCGAGCCGTAGCAGGTATCTGTTCAATCAGATAGATAAGCTGCGTTCTCGTAGGACCTGTTTGTAACGGTGACCGATTAGATTGGCCAGCAAAAAAGACACTGTTCTCTGCTGAAAATCACTTCCCGGTGGTTCGGAACCCACCTTAAACTGTAGGTCCAACTCATAAATCACCATCATCCAACTCATTACCCACGCACAGGTCTCAGACCTATGTGGGCTTCATCCTCAAAAAAAAAAAAAAAAAAAAAAAAATCTTTAATGGGATAATTAAAGATTTCCATCCTCTATACTGGCATTATCTATAAGCATGTAAATTCTTAATTGAACACAGTTTTCCGGCATGCGATAAGACGCTTTAAATTCGCAGAAATTATCGTTATCGAAACTTAACTTGTTCATACAATCGAGAGTAGAGTTCGATAGTAGGAACGTTCGAAGTCAATGACCATCTTAATTAATTTCCCGACTAATTCGTAGCTTTATTGACGATCTATCTTAATAAAATTCAGTTTTCCGCCAGGGAAACTTGTGTCTCAAATTTGTAAAGGTTACAGTCGAAATACGATGTGTTTATGCAGTGGATAAGTTTGAGAGCGCTTTTAGCTCACACGAGCGAACAAAAGACTTCTCGAAAATATGAGAGATGATGTATCTATATACATATGAGGGGATATATCTATAGTGGAGCTGCCTTTGTAAATGAAACACACTCTCTGCTGTTGGAAATTTGATGCTTCATAGATTTTGTGAGTATTCTAATGGAAAGCATCTAGCTGAATAGAGAGAGAGAGAGGGAGAGAGAGAGAGAGAGAGAGAGAGAGAGAGAGAGAGAGAGAGAGGGGGGGGGGAGGGACAAAGAGAGAGAGAGAGAGAGAAAGAGAGATTGTTTCTAAGAAAGAGGAGCATAGAATATGTGAGAGAAGGAAAATGAAGAGAAGAAAGCATGAGAGTGAAGAAAGAGAGAGAGAAAATATTGATTTTTTATGGAAATTCAGCAGGTTTTTGTCTAATTAAGTTTTATATAGCGAACTTTCTTAGTAATGGCGAAGGTGATATTGTGGAAGGTATCCATAATGAATAATAAGACGAAATTGTCACAACCACGTTTATTAAAACTTCGAGAAACTAGTTTCGGTTGTTACACCATTATCAATCTCAATCAAACTCTCGATTGATTTGCTTCATTGGTTTGATTGAGATTGATAATGGTGTAACAATCGAAACTAGTTTCTCGAAGTTTTAATAAATGTGGTTGTGACAATTTCGTCTTATTATTCATTTTATATAGTGCTTGAAATCGCATTTCTATTTCCCAGCAATTTCTGATAGAGATAGATTTCCCCTGTTTCTCTCATATCCATAGTGAATAATAAAAAGAACTTCAGCAGAATTTTTCAGTAGCTACAAATACAAGTTGCATGAGGTTTGCATAGCTTTACACATGCGGTCACCGTTTTAGTGGTGCAATTTTAGGATTTGTTCGGAAAAAAGGAAGAATAAAAATGAATTCATTCAGATTATCCAATACTGCATTTTGTTGGTGAGTCGAAAGGTCGAAGGTTGAGTTGAAGTTGTCACAACCACATTTATTGAAAACCGGATATACTATCTTCGGTTGTTACACCATTATCAATCTCAAATAAACTAAAACTAAAGCACAGTGTAGCTTAATATATACTAGATACAGAATGATGATATTGACTGAGGGTGAAAGTGCCTCTCATAGGCTGATCTTCATTAAAGGTCTGTGATTGGCTGAAGGCCCTAACAAGTCACGCTCACTGGTGGGGAGAGCAACAAGAAATGATCAGTGTCAAAATAAAGAACTGAAAAGTAACAAACAAGAACAATACACAGCTAGGCTAGAATTGAACAATTTAAAAAATTGAAATAAAAAATGTAGCTGAATAAAATGGAGTCAAGGTCTACCGAGAAAAACAAGAAAGTACCGTTATTAAAGAGTAGGCCAGAATTATGATGAAACCAAGATAGTTGTATTGAATTGGTTGAAATAAATTTGATCATTTAAACTGAGAGGCACTTTCGCCCTCAGCCAATAGTATCGTTCCCTGTTTAGTATTAAACTACTCCATACTTTAATTCTAGTTTGTTTGAGATTGATAATGGTGTACCGAAACTAGTTTCTCACGGTTTTCAATAAACGTGGTTGTGACAACTTCAATTCTTATTATTTATTATGGATACCTTCCACAATATCACCTTCGCCAATATAAAGAAAGTCATATTCATCTATTCAGCAGGAATTTTGTGTTTAGATCGGGAACATGGGACCCTCTGGAAATGATTGTAACATATCTCCGATTCCGTACCGAGAACTGTT
>OX418221.1:46030314-46051780 GCA_948455865.1 Conomelus anceps
ATCGGGCAAAACTGTACTGCGTTAATGGGAAGAAGCGTATGTTGCAAGACATTGTTGAATGTTTTCTCGTAAAAATCTGTATTGAAATTATCTCTTTTGACTGATTTTGCCTGGCATCTCAAATCATAGGCTTGTATACTTATATTGTAGTACTGTATAAATTTAAGGTGACCAGACGATCCGGTTTCAACGGGATAGTCCCGTTTTTGAGAGGCATGTCCCGCTGTCCCCACCATCCTTGTCAGGACACCCATTTGTCCCGTTTTGGCAATATTAGTAACTAATATTCTACTACATGAATAGGTTTTTTTCATTTATTGATAATTATTAAATGATCTAACAGCTAAACTTAGGTTCTAATTACAATTGAACCTTAGTTCCAAAATCCCTCGTTATTATGAGCGGACTTTTATTTTTCTTCGGTTGTCTTCGGATGGTGAACATCAATGGCATTGAAAACTTCGGTCTCGTTTTAATATAGTAATTATTAAAATGTCGATCTTAATTAAGATGTGTGAGAATGACTACAAAAATAACTTTGCATAGAGAATAAATTAAGTTTTTCCCCTATTTTCTAATAAATTTTCAAACAAACCCTCTCCCAGTCTATACGTCCAGTTGACCCGTTTTGGGGTTTCAAAAATCTGGTCGCCTTATGTATATTATACATCTAGGGTAATATATTATGCTACTCTGTATTTTAGCATTGAAATAAAGTTTCAGAATGACTTGGTTGTCATAACTAAAGTATATCGTGTAATACAAAACAAATTAATATAGGTGTGAAAGAAAAATAATTGATGTCAAATAATAATAAATGTGGTTGTGATAACATCAAGTTTTATCCTATTCATTAGAGATCAGCTAAATCAATTTTCTGTTATTTCTCTCAGCCTCAAATAATTCCAAACGACCTACAAATCTCGTCCAGGAAAGAAACCCCAGAAAAATGATTTATATTTTTAGCTTACTCAGCGTTTTCTCCAGTTATCTGCTATATGTGAGTATCACGTAGATAACTTGTGATAACGTGAGATGTTTCAGCAAGTTGTTGCAAGACACGCTATCAGATTACCTCCAATTTGCTAAGGGTCCTGTTCATTAGCTGGGCAGGATTGAGTCCTCAATCTTGTTCTTGTTAATTAACATAAACAGCCTTACTCTATCGTAATTGATTTTGATTTAAATCAATTTTGTATCTATAGAAGTTTAAAGTAAGTGCCATGGAATTGAGTAACTGCCAAATATTAGAGTTTTCTATTAAACTTGATTTTGATTTATTTTAAACAAGTTGAACTCTCAAGTAATGAAAGTACGACCAAGGAACTATGCCCGTATTTATGAACGTTCCTTCAGTGCGTCTTGACTCGAGGGGTTCTTGAAATGCCAATATAAATACATAAAATTCAAGAAACTGAAGGACCGTTTATAAATACACTCCCAAGTGGTTGTCAAAAATCACAATTTTCTAGACTCTGAAGGAACGTCAATAAATACGCCTCTAAGTGGTTGTCAAAAATTACCATGGAGGATTAAGCCCACATAGGTCTGAAACCTGTGCGTGGGTAATAATTGGATGATGGTGATGATGATTGATGAGTTGAACCTACAGCTTAAGGTAGGTTCCGAACCACCGGGAAGTGATTTTACAGCTAAGAACAGAGTCTTTTTTACTGGCCAATCCAATGGGTCACCCTTACAAGGAGCGCCCAGGAGTTTCGTAGCTTATCTCTGCTCGAATAGATACCTGCTACGGCACTCGGCTATCACTTCCTGTCAATTATTGAGCTTGTACTCAGTATTCATTCAATTAAACTTGATTTTAATTTCAATTTATTTTGAACTTATTGAACGCTAAAGTAAATTACCAATGAACTAAGTGGTTACCAAAAATTACAATTTTTCAAAATTCACTTTCCAAATAGAAATGCCAAACTCACATTAACAGTACTATTTAATCGACTGAACTTGTATACTTAGTACTCAAATTAATGGATATTGATTTTAATTTGACTTTATTTAGAACTCATCAAGCTCTAAAGCAGTGGTTCCCAAAGTGGTATTATATTATAAAACTATTAACATTTACTGGTAGGTCATTAAACAAGTCAGGTACTTTAAATTTCAAGCTATTTTCAGCAATGCTGTTATAAGCAAAAGTCACCTCATATATTTTAAAGTTATAAACAAAAGGAGCCTCGTATTCATATTTAAAAAAGGAACGTTTATTGGTAGGTCACTCAACAACTTAGGTAGGTACCAAACTATTCAAGTTATTTCAGGTTTATTATTCTGAGGAAAAGGAGCCTAATGTTCTAGCAAGCTCTTGTTATTCAATTAATAATTGTTCAAAATTATTCTGATGGAAAACAAATCTGAGCACAATAAATTACATTTATTTCAAAAATAAATTCTAGCTATAGTATTGGTGTTTAGTTTTTATTTTCCACGTTGACAAGAACTTCTAGGAATCTTAGTAGTCTATTCAATTCTAGTAAATTTGTTCTTATCTTTTGATTAACTTTTTTGGAGTCAATTTTTAATATTCTTGTTAGAACACTCCATTACTGTCATTTGCGTAGCGATGGGGGGGGGGTACTAGGTTAGAACCCCCCCTTTAGCCTGTGAAAGAGGCCCCAAAAATGAGTAGGGAGGCATCAATAAAAATACAATATTATCGGTTACTAGAGGTGAAAAAAGGTTTTCGTATGTGAAGAGTAGCTTAAATAATGTTATAGCTAGAAAAAACTATAATTTTAATACTTTAATTAACTTAATAAAAAATACTCTAATTAAAGCTATAGAGGGGATGAGGCGAACAAGGCAAGTTTCCTTGGGCCTCAACGTCAATGGGCCACATCATCTTACAAATGTAAGCAAATGATAAAACAAAATTAAAATGAGGGGCCCCAAATTGTACAGCTAGTGGCCTCCAGGGCCTCTTTTTTTCAGTTTGGACCTCTAGAGGCCCCTTAGAAGCCTAACATCCTAGAGGCCGCGGGCCCTACGGGCCCGTTTTTATTGCCAGTATAGTCATGCGAAGTAGAGATTCAAATAGACTGCATCTATAATATTTTCAAATTTCAACGTTTCTACATAAGAGTCCCCTAATTGCCTCGGCTTTGGGCCTTCAAAGACCCCACGATGTTGGTGGGTCCCAGTATTTTTGGAGCTCCCAAACATGGGTTTGAATTTCCCCAGACCACTTGAATGAAGTTGACACAGTAGGTTTGAAAGGAGAAAAGGTCTCTTAATATTTTTGCAGACGGGCTTCAAATGCTGATTTCTGTTACTGTTCAGATCTGATACCCCAAAGAGTTTTATTGTGATAGTGAAATTTATCACGCCATGAATCAATCAACAAATAATATGAGGGTTGATAGCTATAAAAAAAGCTAAAAGTTGCACTTTCAAAAACTTGAGAACAATTTTTTTCAGAATACCCAATGTTTTGAGGTTCTGTCACCATCTATTTATGTAATTTATTACAAAATGACTATAAGTTTAAGTTTGGAATTGGATGTGGTATTAATTCATTCGCTCTTTGCAAGTTGAACCAAGTTCCATTCAAAGTCATAAAATTTTTATAATTTTACACATTTTACAAAACGGTATTCCAATATTAGTGAGTAGTTCAAAAGATTACACAAAAATAGAAAAGAAGTTTATTGCTCTCTCTGGTGCCACTCAGTACCCTTTTCCCTAGCTTCCACAGCTTTTTCGACGAATGGTTATCAGTTGGCTTACATTCGAATTTTATCTTTAAATTGAAGAAAAAATTCAAATTAGTTACACAGATTTTTTTACAGAAGGCTTAAAGACTTAAGCAATACTAGTTGGGAAATCGAGTCATTAATTGAAAATTGGTGTTTAGGGTGAAGGTGTAAGGGAGCCTCCAGCCTCAACTCTGTCCCGGGCCACTAAGATGTCTCTGGGTGGCCCTGATTGTAATAATTATTTGAAACCACTATAACTTTATTTAGTATTTTTTAGTTTTTATGCATTGAAATTTGTTCACAACTAATCAATTACCGTAACTACGGTAACAATAAACGAAAAGTGGGTTCAAGTTCTTAGGCAAACGATTCATAAAAGCAGTGATTTATCGAATTTAAGCTTTCACTTTATACAAATTAAATAAATTCCATTTTAATAAATACTCGTATAAAATTACTGATTTTGAGTCGCAAATCAAGCTCTCAGCAACGAAAATTCAAAAATTTTCCCATAATGTGGACTAAAATAAATGGATTAATGCTTTTCTAGACATGAGTAGAATCTCTTGGGATACGATGTTAGTGGAACTACTTATTAAAATTTTTCCGGGGGAGGATCCCCGGCCCCCCCTCACCCTAAGACCCCCGGGGGCCCCCAAATCTCCAATAAGCCCCCCATTAAAATATTTTCGCTACGCTACTGATTACTGTATCTGTATCGCTCTTTTGTCACAAATTTGATGCAATATTCTAAAAAAAATTAATTATATTCATTGTTATTATTTTCCACCTCCTCTCTTCAATTCTCTCTCTATCACATTTCATTAACAATGAGTGTCGTGTTTGCCCACATTGAGCAGCCTTGCTGATTTTAATAGATCCGAATGTTGCAATTACTACAAAGGACACAATGCTGATGATAAAATACCGCCAAAAATACAGCCATTATACTTCTTAGGTTCCATTCCATTAATACTATTTCACTATAACCAAAAACAATATGCCATCCTATTTGATTATTTCAATTCGAATTAGACTATATTACAAAAATTTGCTAAGTTTATGTGCTTTTTAAAGTTTTCTTCACCACAATTTGAATTGGTTACTGTGAGCAGTAGTAGACCTACTTCGTCAGCTTTAAAAACACATTTCAACTTATAGTTTAAAAATAATTAATGACATTTATGCAGGGGGTCCACCGAAAACCAAAAATCATGGCAAGGGGTCCATGAGGCAAAAAAGTTTGGGAACCACTGCTCTAAAGTAATGGCGAAGGAATTGAGTGGTTGTAAAAAATTACAATTTCGTGAAAACAACAATTGACTTCCTAAGAGAAATGTGCCAAATGCCCGAACACAATGCTCAAATTGACAGTAGAGTCATCAGAAGTTGTCAGGTTTCAATACAAACGATAGAACAAAAACCATGTTAGAGCATAATTTGCATCAAGTACTACATGTTTTGTTGAGTGTGTTTTCGTGTCACACAAAGCAACTAAATGACATCGAAATACTAATATGACACTACAGAAAACTACAGAAAGCTGATAAAGCTTCTCCTTATTCCTCCAGTTTAAGTGAGTAAAGCAGTAAAGCCACAATTTAAATAGAAATACTGTATCAGTTTATATATCACATGAAACAGGAACTATGTAATAAAAAACTCCCTGTAGTTTACAAATTAAATTATTTTGTCTGTAATAAGTCCTATATAAGCCACTCAGGAACATCATTCATACACCGATAAAAACAAGCAGCATTGATGCATTTAAAACAAAAAAAACTTAAAATTAAAATACTAGGTTGGTAAAAAACGATTCCAATACTAGTTTGAATGACCAAATTTATTTTAACCAATTCAATACTACTAACTTGGTTTCATCATAATTCCAGCCTACATTAAAAAACAGTTCTTTTGTGTATTTCTCGGTTGACCTTGACTGCATTTCAGTGAGTTTTTAATTTTTTAGTTTTAATTTGATTCAATTTTAGCTTTATTACGTATTTTTTCTTTGTTGCTTTCTAGATGTTCACAGTTTTTAGTTATTGATTGGTTTCGTATTTTTGCTTGTTACTCCTCCCACCAGGGGTTGAGACATGTTAGCCAATCACAACCTCCGATGAAGGTCAGCCTCTTTCTTGCTTAGCCAATAGTATCATTCCATGTTCAGTATATATTAAGCTTCTCTGTACTTTAGTTTTAGTTTGAGATTGATAGTGGTATAACAACCGAAACTAGTTTCTCAATATTTTTTAATAGATGTGGTTGTCACAATTTCGTCTAATTATTCATAATGGATACCTTCCACAATATCACCTTCGCCACTACAAAGAAAGTTAATAAAAAATCCTTAAAGAACAGAAAAACGTCAAATCTTATATTCTTATATTCTTTTCGATTATTCAATGAAAATAAACTCCTCCCCCATCCAAAAAAAAAACAAAAAAAAAAAAACACTGAAGCTGGTCCTAAACAGCTACTTTAACCCTGTGGCTGACGGTCTAGTACCAAGCCATAGTAGGGTGTGTTGATAAATCGGTTGTTTTCGTTTATGTAATGAAGATGACTGAATAAAGCACAGTTATATCTATCTACTAGCTGGCCCGACGCGCGTTGCTGCGATCTCATAAAAAGTTCTCCCTGTTTTTATTATTTACCACCTCCCACTGAGGTTACATTTCAATTTTCAACCTTCTAGGACTATTTTTTTTATTTCACTTTTATGTAACAAATAGGCTTTTATCCGATAACGATCAAATAAGCAATAATTATTATCCGTTTTTTATTGTAGAGCTGTACTTCCATTTCTATGGTGAGGTTTCTCAAATATGCTTTTTTTAGACCATAACAAAAGTTGTAACTATTTCAATTAATGCTTTTCCGAACAGGTTCAACTGCATATCACCTGTTATCTAGAACACATTTTTTTTGTTGGGAGGTATTGCCAGTATTCAATAATTTTAATTAAACTGGAATAATTCGGGAAGACGTTACTATTTTTAAACTGTCTAAAGTTGATAATCAAATTGAATATTCGAATTTCCAAATTCCGAATATTCAATTTTTATTTGATCACAAAAAACATGTTGTGTTAAACATTTGTTATTGGTTAAAGTCAGTATAATCCCGTATGCCCAAAAAATTACCTGTGAACTGAAAAAGCATGACCATTACAGATGATTGGCAAATCATACGTTTACCGGTTTGATAGACAGACGTTGTTTTTAGAATGATGATTTGCAAAACACACAAACAGCTTGTCCATCGAAACAGCGTGTACAGCAGATCGAAAAATTTCAAATTATTTTCCATATGATTAAAAGATCCCAGTAAGCTAGCTAGCCATGTACCCGTGCTTTGCATAGGCAAAACTTTAACCCCCTAAAAACACCCCTAAAATTGCGAATTTTGAAAAATCCTTTCTTATTGCACGGTGAAATCCTATAAGGATTGTTCATACGAAATTTCAAGTTCATAGGCCTAGTAGTTTTGGCTCTGCGTTGATGAGTGAGTCAGGGTATCATCCTTTTATAGATAGAGATATCAATCACTACATTAATTTGTGGAGCACAACTATTACAGGAAGACAGCGAGTAACCACAATTAGTAGCATGGTTTTTTTCGGAGGATGAAGCCCACATAGGTTTGAGACCTGTGGGTGGGTAATGAATTGCATGATGGTGATTGATGAGTTGGACCTACAGTTTTAGGTGGGTTCCGAACCACCGGGAAGTGATTTTACAGCAGAGATCAGAGTCTTTTTTGCTGGCCAATACAATGGGTCAACTTTACAAAGAGCACCCAGAGTTTCGTAGCTTATCTCTGATTGAAAATATACCTGCTACGGCACTCGGCTATCACTTCCCTATAATTATTTGTGCGTAACAGTCGAAAGATCTTGTTGTGGAGTAATTGAATAATGTTTTCTATTTTCGTTGAAATAAAATAAATGCAGTGTCGGTGTTTATTCTATTTTTTTGGAGGATGAAGCCCACATGGAAGACCTACTCAGACCCGTGCGTGAGGAATAAGTTGGATAATAATAATTGATGAGTTAGACCTACACTTTCAAGGTGGGCTCCGAACCACCAAGGAGTGATTTTCAGCAGAGAAAAGTATTTATCATCTAAAAAGCATCTAGAAAATATTAAAAATGTTTAAGCTATAGAATAGTCACAAATTCAGGAGAATAATCCATGAAATTACTTCTAATGTAGAATAAGAAACTTTATACGGTCAAAAGCGACACATTTCTACAATAAATTTTCCGAGAAGTAACTCAATCCAATCCTCTAACTATATGAAACCTATCAAACTCCCCATAACTGTATCTATAAAAAAGTGGTACCAATTAAAAACAATATCTCAGAACGGCCATAAGAAGCGTAATAAACTCAATCATCTGAAGCAACACTCTACACGAGTACGGTACTCAATTTCTCCTCCAATCGTCCTGGATAGGAAAAAGTCACGTTTGAGAACCACAATTAAGCTGGAAGAAAAAGTTATCCAAGTTGTTGAAAATTCATTATCAGACATCAAAAAATCGATGGTCATCCATATTGGCGCTCTGTGGGGGAAAAATGCTGTTTATTAAAAAGGATCCTCATCCTTTCTTAGCAAGGACCAAGGAGTGGTTTCCAGTTCATCCCATTGAAACCATTCAGCTTTCATCTAATCTATCCGCCATATTGAACTGTCTTATTTCTTTTTTCTGTTATTTTCCTTTCGCCTGTTTTCCTTTATCTTCACTCGTCTCTCTAGAGCCTTTCCTCTTCCCCCCCCCCTATTTTCCTTTTTTTCCTTCTTATTCCTCCAGTATATTCAGTTCCCACTAACAGCCTCTCACTCTCTCTCATTCTCTCTCTCTCTCTCTCTCTCTCTCTCTCTCTCTCTCTGCCGTTCTTTAGATTCTCCATTCCATTTCATCTACGGAAAGAGGATTGCCGACTTACAATTGACCGTTTTTTATTCTCCTCAGATCGAACAAGATGGATTACGTTCATTAAATAAGAATAAAAGGGATGTTGGTTGCTTACAAGTCTTTCATTTATTCAAGGAGGGGAAATAAGAACTTGAATTAACGGGAATTATTGTGTTCCAATTACTCTTTCATACTTACTAATTTAGTTAAATTTTTTACGATTTTTTTAGAAAATGGGGAACATTATGGGAAAGCTATGAAATGAGAGTATTGCGAAGAGACTCTCTTTCCCTTTTAGAGACTTCCCTTTTGTTATTGAGGGAAAATTAAAAAACAAAAACATTATAGCCTTTTGGCGATGCATTTGATGGTAATAATCAAGATTCATTCATCTGATAAAATATTATTAGCAAGGTGCCTGATTCAATTGAATCTAAGTGTAAAATAACCTATCTACAGATATTTTCATTTGATAGTCTCTATTTTATATTCAATTTTAACCCTCTCTTCCTATTTTCACTCCTTCTCCAATATAATTTAGGGTTGAGAGCTGGGAAAGAGAACTACGAGTTATAACTTCGCCCTGTACAAATTTTTCCCAAATCTGTACAATTTTGGGTATTATTTTAATTTAGATGTTTTATTTGTAGCCTACTGTTGTTTTATCCCAACCATTCGGTGATTATTATCATTTATAATGGTTGAATATGTAGTAATATGAAGTTATGAGGTTGGTTTTATCATTTTACTTAGGACCTGGTCCTAATTTAGTAGAAGATTAGTTATTTTGGAACGTTTTCGCTGTCTTCAAGCTATTTCGCATTGTTCTGTATACCGATATTTCTGAGGCATATAAGTCAGATTGCGTTGGCTACCTCGCTTCTACAGGCATTCGACGATTGAACTAGCAGTGGCGTAGTTGTAATGGAACAGTGTAAAATAAGAATGAAAAAGAGAATTTTGAACTGTAGGCATTAACTAGAAATAAAAAGAAAGGTGTGCTATTGCTCTTAATGAATGCAGTTAATCAATCAATCTCCTTCCCCTTCACCTTTTCCTTCTTCCCCTTCTCCTCCTCCTTCTCTTCTCCTCCTTTTCCTCCATCGCTTTCTCCTCCTCATCCTCCTCCACCTTCTCTTCCTTCTTCTCCATCCCCTCTTCCTTCTTCTCCTTCTCCTCTTCCTCCTCCTCCTTTTCCACCATCTCTTCCTCCTCCTCATCCTTCTCCAACTGCTCTTCCTTCGTCTCCTCCTCATCATCCTCATCCTGCTCATGATCATTCTCCTCCATCTCCCCGTTCACCTTCTTCTACACCTCCTCTTCCCCTTCCTCCACCTCCCCCTTCACCTCCTCATCCTCATCCTCCTCCTGATAATCCTAATCCTCCTCCTTCTCATCACCATCCTCCTCCTTCTCCTCCTTCTCCTCTTCAACCTCATCATCATCATCCTTATCCTCCTCCTCCTTCATTTCCAAAACCTCCTCCTCCTCCTCCTCCTTGTTCTTATTCATCTTCCTCCCCACCTTCTCTTTTTTTCTCCTTCAAATTCTATTTTTCTTCTTTTTTCATTCCCCTTCTTATCCCTCTCCTTCATTTTCCGCATCATTCTTACTTCTCTCCTCCTTGGAGGAGATGCCCACATGAGTCCGAGACTTGTGCGTGGGTAATTATAAGTTGATAACACACATAGATGCCAGACGGAGGAGCAGGATTCGAACCCACGACCGCTGAAACGACAGCAAGCTGAAGCTGCGACGCCCCAACCAACTGCGCTAAGCGGCCCGCATTGTAATTGCTATTGAAAATTGCATTAAACTACCTACAGGTATGCAAGGACCTTAGTTCGATTAAAAAAAAACATTAAACAAGCGATGTTTCTTAATTACTTTCACTTAAAAGTCTTTGAATTTCAACTTTCAACTGTGGTTAAACAGAACCCCCAACTCCAATGTAAACAAACTACACGTTTGAAGTCTAATAACTTTTCCATCTCATCCAACGATTCTAATTCAATAAACAACTAACTAGATAACTAACTAAACTGTATTAGCTTTCCGAGAATAACTATGAAGCTTCACGCTCGTGCTGAGAAAACTCCGGGAACAGAGCTATTTGAACTAGAACTTTCGAATATGCGAAAAATATATATATGTGTATAACTAGTGGTTTAACTATGCTTTGCAAAGGGATTTAAGGTAGATTTTTAAAGTTAAACAGGTGATACAAGGATTTTAACCGCCAATACCAATAGAATCGGACTAAAGAAGGAATTTGAAGCTGCAATATTGATTGATAAAGAGCAAATTTGTTGTTTTGACTTACGACTTGAACAATTATTTGCATCATAGTGACGTATCAGCTATTCTATTAGCTACCTGCATTTAAACAAATTTCAAAACAGTAATAAGTGAATTTATTTTAAACATAAATTTTTAAAAAAGATAAAATTTAGTGTTCCAAATCGTTGCCGTTTTTGTGAAATCCGCACGACTGATACACACACCCCTACTCTCTCTTATTATATAGATGTCATCAAACATATATATATATATATATATGATGTCAGGGAACAATATTGTAGTAGTCCCACCCCCCATAAGAGAGTCATCATGATTGGCATAATAATGAGTAAATTTTCAAAAATTAGCGCCACAGTAGACAACAACGCTGTGCTATACGTGACGTCACTAGGGCACGAGATTAAAAAATTACTGGCATCAGAAAAATACTTCAATTATTTTAAATACCTGGCTCAGGCTATCAACACATATCTTTTCACAATTTGAGAGACCTGTTCTTCAATTTAAATTTCAATAAGAGTTATAAAAGGTGCATAATAATTAGTCATAAATTGGCATATTCATCCAGGCTTTAACCTAATCACTGAATTGGTCATGATCAAATAAATAAAAGTATGATAGTAAAGTCAGTACTATTACATAATTCTAATAGTATAGTTCATAAAAAGATTGTACTCACTTGGAATTCGATCAACGAATTTTAATTGTTGTGAAACGTAAACACTTTCACTTCATAGGTTAGTCCAGACATGAGTTTGAGATTTGACACAATTCGCATTTAAGTTATGAACTGATATTTTTCCAGTTTACAATTATGGTTAAAATGCAATTTGAAACACTTTTCGAGCACTTTAATATTATAAATAAATTTTTAAGCCTCAAATGTCAACGTGGTCGTCTTATCAGTTCTTATCATCTCCAAACCGGCAACATTTAGACAGCCGAATTATTTTTTAATTAATTTTAAATAAAGTAGAAATGTGAAAGAATCGCTCAAATTCTGTGATAACCTACTGATGAGTTTATTTCATCGTTTATTCTGTTTTTATTCCAAAACTCATCATCATATAGGTCATAAGTCAAAGGTGACTCAATCTAATTATTTTCTGTCTTTCTCTTTCCTAATTTACTTCCTGAATTTTTTGGGGAAGTTTTTCCATTTCTTGACTTGCTACCTGAACCTGGAGCCGAGAGGATCTGCAGGGAAATTACTCTATAAAGTCGCGGTCCATTTTAATTAAAATTTATTAGAAAATGTCTTAAAGTTCCTATTATTTATTTAAAAATGTATGCTCTTGTTGAAATTTTTGTTGGATGTCTTATTTAAATTTTTGTGAACTTGAACAACGGTGAACCACCTATTCCAAAAGGAGGGCGACTAGCCAGAGTGCAAACCACTGAGGAGTTCCTGTACCGTGAGTTATTATGAAATTACTTAGTATGGCCATACTTTTGTGTTTAAGTGCGCCGAAATAATATAGTGTTAATTCACCACAAACCAACGTTGATGGTACAATCTCCAATTATTGTGAAGGGCTATTCCAACATGGGACCCGATCATACCCTCCACGTGGGGATTTAAAAATTATGAACTAATAAATCTAACTGAAAAAAGATTATTTTAAAAAAACTTTACTCAAAAAGAAAATATTCAAATCGCCAGTCTCTGTAGAAAAAATTATCCCTTTGATATAATTTGTTCTAATAAACCTGCATAGATCTAATTCAATACTTGTGTTTTCTATCTGGGTCACCTTGCTCGGTAAAATAGGCTACACTTGTATAGTTTTAAGCAGAACAAACGGCAGGTATTGGCGAAAATCGTCCTGGACTTCTACAAATTTCAGTAACACGGCACTGCAAATTTTGGGGAGGTTCAGGGCATTTTTGTCACCCCTTTTTGTGGATTTGGAGGAGCCAAGCTGTCGCATGCACGCAGCCACAAAAGACCTAACTTCCGGAGCAATTAGATGCATTTTTCCATTTTCAGAAAAATTACTACATCACATCCTCCGCCATTAAAAGGGTATATAACAAAATGGCGCCCGAAGCAGTTGGACCGTGATTGCAGCCTATGGAGATTTGTATAATTGATAATTTATTTCAGGAACTATTTCGTGTGGCAGACACCTAGTTCAACAAATCAGCTGGAGCAGGAACTAATTATTTTATTCTGTATTTCAGATTTATCTCACATGCCTAGCCAAACAGGGGGCGTTTTATGTGAATTTTATTTGAATTTAAGAGTGCTTTTGTGTGTAGATTTGCCGAGTAAGGTGCCTATTAAAGTTTTCAAACCCTACGTGGATTAGTTTGGTCATCCTGGGATATTTGCAAAACAAGGGCCTACATTTTGAGCGATTCTTACAAACTAAAAGCTGTTTCACTCTTTGAATTTAATGAAAATTTATTGAAATTTTTTATAATCCACTTAGAAAATTTTTCTTTAAGGAAATATTAGTTTTTAGGATTTAAAATTTTTCAATCTACTGTGATTATAGGCTATTATAGGTTGGTAGCAAATTTATGTTTAAGTGTTTCTATATGTAACTGTATGTTTTGTGCAAGGTCAAACAAGGCGCAATTTAGTAATTCATTGTCCACAAGAATATTCAACTTTAAAAAGAATATCAGCACACTAGGAATAAAGCACTAAATATCCAAGTTGGTGAGACTATTCAAATTCCTTCATTATGGCTGGTAGTAATGACACTTCATCTGTAGTCGAAATAGAAGAGTCTAATAGAAGAGATAGAGGATGTTGGCAGTATTTCTTCTGGTAATTTTTGTCTGGGAAATCTAGCTCAAATGTCATCAACTCAAGTTGGAACCCCGGAAGCTAGGATGAACACTGCAGAATCGCCTTCTTATAGCATGCGCGCAGCCACAAAAGACCTAACTTCCGGACTTCCGGAGCAATTAGATGTATTTTTCCATTTTCAGAAAAATTACTACATCACATCCTCCGCGATAAAAAGGGTATATGACTATATATATATATATATATAAAATCATATATAATCTTTCAAGCAAATAGAGGTAGATACTGAGATGTCATAGCAAATCATAAAATATTTCAAACATTTCAAAACCCTTTAAAAACATGGCTTCTCAAACGATTTGTACGACAAATCTTAAGATTTGTAAGATTAGTTCTAGCGGGAAAGATTCCCCTACAACGCATGAGATGCGCAAGTATCTTTCAGGCCAATTGGAGCGCACCTAAGCCGGCTTCACACAGATGGCAAAATCCATCCGATCTGCGAAGAAAACTCGCTTAAAGTGTTTACATGCCGCAATAATATTGACAACCTGCCAGTCGCGGAAGGCATCCGATTCGTATCCGTATAATAATTCTACTCTCATATCAGAATTTCTTCTGTTTAGACAAGTGGAAACACGAAACTGATCTGAACGATATACTCGAATAAATTTACTTGCAATTTCTAACTACATCATCCACACTCCACATCTTGAGAGCATTATTTTCATATATAGGCACTATATATATATCTATATTGTGAGGATTCTCATTTTCAAATCGTGGATAATAAATCTCTCGTATCTGTTTCTCCTTCTTTTTCTCTGTGATATTTTCCATGACGAAATACTTGATGAAAAATCTAATACCAAAACTGACAGTACAGTATTTCTATTTAAATTATGATCAGTATAAGTGAGTGAAAATAATAAATTTTGATAGAAATACAGTCTCTTTGTAGTGGCGAAGCTGAAATTGTGGAAGATATACATAATGAATAATGAGACTTGAAGTTGACTCAACCACATTTATTGAAAACCATGAGATACTAGTCTCGGTTGTTACACTGATGATGTAAGAATGAAATAAGATGTGTATGTGCATAATATGTAGTTTACTACTATATTATACAGTTAAACAAATGTAGTAAATGTGAAAAAATAATACTGTGATTAAAAATCTAACTACCTAGTGCTACGACACATTTTGGACTGCTGGCAACCGCCAAAATCTTAAGATTTGATATGAGAAGGAGTTATTCCAAAAAATTAAAAGAGTTACCGTACCGAAGGATTAGGAGGATTATTTTTAAAACCGGCGCCGTTGTGACGTCACGGCAATGAAGATTCGATCCACTACCGTTACAATTTCGCCAATTAAATCAGCTGTTTCGGCAATACCATCGATATAAAACAGTCATACCGGAGATAATAGCAATAGTTTCGATACTATACCAGAGAAACGTCAATAAATTATATTTAGGCGACATCAAACGCTATTTAAAAGTAGGATTATCTATATAAATAAAATTAGAGTTTTGTCTGTACATTTATCAGAATTGTATATTTTTTGGTTATTTTTACGTTTTATACATT
The DNA here is from genome assembly GCA_948455865.1 of Conomelus anceps. Lineage (NCBI taxonomy): Eukaryota > Metazoa > Arthropoda > Insecta > Hemiptera > Delphacidae > Conomelus > Conomelus anceps. The sequence goes on from OX418221.1 coordinate 46,045,612, forward strand.
AAATAAGCCGAAAATAGTCTTATCTCACTTTCTGTCTGTCTGTCTGTCTGTCTGTCTGTCTGTCTGTCTGTCTGTCTGTCTGTCTGTCACGGCCGCAAAGGTATTTTTCGCGGCCTTCTCCTCAAAAACGAGAGCATCGATCGGGATTTTAGTTATTGAACAGTATTGAACAGTTTATTGACAATGTCTTTAGCTATAAAAAACTAAATTAACTTTTTTTTTAACAAGAGTAATAAACGTTTAAAAACCAAGTGTTTTGCGATTTTGGATACATTTTACGCGGCCTTCTCCTGAAAAACGAGACCATCGATCGGGATTTGAGTTATTTATCAGTATTGAAAACCTTTTTGACAATGTCTTTAGCTATAAAAAACTAAATTAACTTTTTTTTTAACAGAATAATAAACGTTTAAAAACCAAGTATTGTGGGATTTTGGATACATTTCTTCTAAGTTTTATTACCACATGAGAACAAATCACGTAATTTATCAATCAGCTGTTGTCAAATATAATCTGAATGGTGGGCCCTTCGCGGCGTTATTTACGCTGTCTGCAGACCTGCGTAGTCGGAGCATTGCAGTCTTTTAGGAAACATATGACTGGTGAATCAAAGCTCATGTTATGTTTCATCAATTATTTCTTTGTTGAAAAAAAAAATTCTAATTTCAATTTATCAAAACAAAAATTAACATTTTAGGAAGGTGCGGTTTGTGCCAGGCTCTTGGGAATTCGCCAGGTAGCACTATTATTACCACATAAGAACAAATCACGTAATTTATCATGATATATCAATCAGCTGTTCTCAAAAAATATTTTCTCCGATACCTGTCACTGAATTGTTTACGTTCTAAGTTGTTTACTAAGGTCCCGGCCATGGTCCCGGCCCGTTCACACGATGCAGTTTTTGTGCGGTACAGTAAATTTGCTGTATCAGTTATTTTGCAGTGCTTTCGTTTGCATGTACGTTTCACATTGTATGTTCACACAATACTGTTTCGACTGGATCCAGTAAAAAAGCTGTTCTAGCCGATTTCTACATTCGGTTTTGTCTTCGAAAACTGTATCGCTAAAATCAGCTGTACCGCAAAATAACTATCCGTATCCGGTGGCACATGTATTGTACCGGTAATGGATATGTTCAAACGATACGCTTATTACGCTGGAAGCAGTCTTCAGATCGTCAGCATTGATCTTCTTCATTGATATTCTTCAGCATTGATCTTCTTATTAGTGAATTCCAGTGTCCAGAAGTGGAAGATATTAATTGTGAAAATTTAATTTCTCTAATATATGAGAGACCCGCCTTGTGGGACAAGACTTAAGATTAATATAAAAATAATGAGAGAAAAATGTGTAGAATATTGAAACCAGAATTTGCGTACTTTGATCAAAATTTAAGAGAAACCTTCAGTAAGAAACTTATTTAAAAAAATCTTACACAAATAAAAAAAATATCCTGGACTGGAATAAATAAAACTGAACTGGAAGCGCAATGGAAGAAGGAGGAGAGCACAGCAATAAGCAGCAAAGCCGGACCGTGTGAACATCACAGTACAGTTGACGCCGTACAGTAAAAAATCCGTACCGCAAAAAAACTGTATCGTCTGAACGGGGCCTAAGCTGCTAACTAATTCATGATCGTTGCTTTCCAAAAAGCCGAAACATATTTAGTCTTATTTCTAAATATAATCCGTACGAAGGACGGGCACAATAGCTAGTGATAAACTATTATGTCAGAATGTTACACATACCTGGATTTCTTCATACTCGCAAAGTTCTGTATACGTTGTTGCTTGCAGGGTAACCATCTTACAGTTAGATTCACCATCACTATTGTAATTCACAGGTTGTACAGTGAAATCTATTTGCTCAGTATTATTTTTAAAGAAGTTAAAATGTATTTTTTATGGATTAATGGCTCAAATATGATGTTTTTGTCCAAAGCCACGTGAACTTATAATTATCGACTTGTTGAGCAGTCGATGACTAACATCGAAATTTATGTGAATTTAATGTTAATTTTCTGTCTGTAAATTATTTTTCGGCATATCTGGTTCTTTTTAAAATTAGTTACATCCTTTTTACAACCCATGAAAGCAATAGTACCGCTTTATTCAATTTTTTCCTTAATGTAATTCCAACCACATGGGTTGAACATCGCCAAATTTTGGTGTCATTTCCTTTAATTTGGCAAAGAGTGGGGTAACAGTGACCACTTCTTTGAAGGACCACTGTTGCTTTCACGACTTGCTCTCCAGACTCCGATCAGAAAGGACTACGTTGTCCATTGTATTTGTCATTTTTGTGTTGAATGTAAATTTATTTTATTGTTGAAATTCCGGAAATTACCTCCATGCAAGATAAGAATTCAAATTAGACCAGTCATTTTCAAAGTTTTAAATCCCGAGTTTCCCAAAAATCGCGAGGAGCAGCACCCAACTACATCGGCGTGTCAGAGAAAGGCTACCCGACCATGAGAGAAGAAATAACCAACATACAAGTGAGTTATATTTTAATGAATAATAAGACGAAATTGTCACAACCACATTTATTAAAACTTCGAGAAACTAGTTTCGGTTGTTACACCATTATCAATCTCAATCAAACTGAAAACTGAAGTACAGAGAAGCCTTATATATACTGTGCATGGAATGATACTATTGGCTAAGAGGGATTTGTAATAGCTATCTGTTCAATCGTACTAATCTCTTTTTCAAAGTGATGATTGCTCATTGGAATGGTTAAAGCTCTATAAATCATACTATTGAAAGCTGCAAGTTTGTGCGATATTGGGTGACATGAGTGATGAGGTATGATTACATCGGTATGAGTTACCTTTCTAAAAATAGAGAAGTTGTGGGTTCCGGTGCTATGGTCAATTCTTAAATCTAGAAAATTTAAAACACTATTCTCTTCTAACTCTATGGTGAATTTAATCTTATGGTGTAAACGATTCAAATAGCTAAGGAAATTATCTAATTGTCTATTACTACCCTTCCACAAACAAATAATATCATCTAAATATCTGTACCAATAAGCAATCCTATCCTTAAAATTATTATTTTCAAAAATTCTACGTTCAAGGCTATCCATAAATAGGCCTCTTTCCCTCTTAGCCAATAGTATCATTCCATGCACAGTATATATAAGGCTTCTCTGTACTTCAGTTTTCAGTTTGATTGAGATTGATAATGGTGTAACAACCGAAACTAGTTTCTCGAAGTTTTAATAAATGTGGTTGTGACAATTTCGTCTTATTATTCATTATGGATACCTTCCACAATATCACCTTCGCCATTACTAAGAGAGTTATATTTTCTAAGGGGCCCCAAGTGTGTGCGCGATTTATAAAAGAAAAAAGGGAAATTCCATAATATAGGCAGTGTCGATTTGTGCAAATTAAAGTCTTGCCTTCCGCCAAGCTGAATCAAAATTGCAGCATATTCTCTTGAAAAACGAACTATCAAATTTATATTCTTATATTCTATTTATATATTCTTTTCACTTAATGATATTATCAAATTTTTCATACTGTATAATTATTTGATTATTGAGTTTTCAAACTTCAATCGTATTATTATTATTTTTCAATACATGTCAAATTTTGTTTCAAAAAAGTTTCCACATCATTTACCCTTATGCTTGGTGAGTTTTGGCAGTTTTGAACCTTTATACTGTGTTTAGACGGAATTTTCGTCTAGCACATACTCTCTTATTCTGTTCGGGCCATCAGCAGGGGGAAATAAATGTGGTGATCTTGCAAAAAAAGACGTGTTGTTAAAGTGGAGATTTGAGGGTATCTACTCGGTGTCCGGTGTGGTCCAAGGAGACATATAGCTGCACCGAGTGATACGTCCATCCTCCCTTCTGGCAATATTGTTGTGGAAGGTTGCCATGAAATCCTCAGGCCATTGAGTAGCCTTTTTCCTACAGGATTTTCATCACACGTCCGCAGTAGCGTGTGACTGCAGGGTATCGGTAAATCGATCTACACGCAAGGCCTCGAAGGGGAAATCATTTTAGTTCATTTTTTCCCCAGTTGTCCCCCAGAAAGCACGTTACACTAGTTACCAAAATGATAAATGATACTTTTTTAAATTTTCAAGTCTATTGCAGAGTTTAGGTTACAGAAATTCAAAAATGTTGAAAATATGAAAAGTAAAGCCATGAACCCGGACCAGTCAGTGCTCTGAAAAAAGTGGGATTTTGAACATTCATTTTTCCAGAATTCTATTCAGCAAGCATATATTCTCCTTATTCATGAATTCTGACAAGTAAAGCCACAAAAGCATATCTTCCCCATATCTATGAATTCTGACAAGTGAAGCCACAAACCGATTCATGCTCTAATAAAACCTGGAATCCTGCAAACCTTGTTCAATTTTGAACACTTTTCTCCAGTGAGCAAACAAATCTTTCCCTTGAAACCAGGAATTTCGAATCACAAGTCTCGATATTAGCATAGAACACACGAGAGTATTCTACTCACAATTATCCGTTCATGAATGCATGTGAGCGTGATACACATGCACCGAGTATGCAGCGAAGCGTAGTGTTTCCTGTGGCTATTGACACGTGCGAATCTGATAATGTGAGAGAGGACTTTCACTGTGTGAGAGGACTTTTCACCACGTGTGAGAAGTGCCTTTACACTGTTTGAAAAGTAGCTTCACCACGTGTGAGAGGTGCCTTTCCCCCATGAAACTATACCCACTATACCCAGTGTTATCTTTTCCCCTATGGAGAGACATCTTTTGATGCGTTATAATTGAAGAGTTGGCTGATAAAGAAAGATGGGTCTAGAACTGATGGGTATAATTCCCCCTTTGCGCTTAAAGGGTAATAGGATGGTTTTTTCCTGATTGGTTCTTGGTGGGGGGGGGGGTCCAGGGATTTAAGAGAGGGGATGGGATAGATTCTGCAGTACTGATTTCATTCTTAGAAACTAAAAACAATAATGAATAATAACAAACTGGTTTTTTGAGATTGAAAATGATATAACAACCGAAACTAGTATCTCACTATTTTTCTAATAAATGTGGTAGTGACAACTTCGACTTATTATTCATTATGGATATGTTTCACAATATCACCTTCACCACTACAAACAAAGAAACTAGAAACAATGTTCATTGATCTAGACCAGGGGTTTCCAAACTTTCTAGCCTCAGGGCCAAAATTATTACTCCAGACAGTTCTGAAGGCCAGAACCGTTTTCATTCTTCTACTACTATTAGTAACTCAGTCTGTTGTGAGTTGGGAGGGGGGGGGGGGGGAATCAAACATTGTAAAGTAGACTGTACTATAAATGGCAAATAATGATAAGAAAGGCTATGATTGATCAAGGGGTTTCGGGGGTACTCTCTGGAAGCTTTAAAAAGTGATTCTAGACATTGTATTCCGTTAGGAATTTGGTAGGTTCTTTCTGTTATTTTATTTTTGGCTGCTGTTTTAGTTTAGTTGGATACTGTTTTATTTTAGTTTGTTACTATTCTATTTGAGTAGCTTACTATTCTTCCTTTTGTAGTCTCTTTTATTAATTTTTTCAAAATTGTTTCAGCTTGATCTACTGTTTGTGATTTTGTCTCTAAACTAAGATTTATTAAACTAAATTTATTATTTCAGCAATTCCTCTATGCGATCAGGGAGCTTTTTGCTGCCCTAGCATGAGCGTATTTGTTGCCAATGTATTTTGTTTATTTTTGTGACATTTTTGTAACTATATTGTGGCAATAAATGAATTGATTTATCCAATTCAACCCATGTTTTGAATCAAAGTAAATTTTATTTAGCTCTTGCATCATGTCAATAAATGGGAGATTTGGGCTCTCTTTGTTCTACACAAACCATTTGGAGCATGCCTACTTGAAACTATTATCACTGTGCTTCCCACTGTGATTTCCCACTTCAACTGATTGAGTCACCGTGAATTGTAATTGAAATTTTGTTTAAAAGGAAGCTGAGGGTACCCCCTCCGGAAATAATCCCTCTAGAACCACATTTTTAGCAAATCCAGACATTTTTCTCGACCTTTTGAAAAAAATTGTCTCTCAAGGCTTGTTAAAATTCCAAAATTTACTTTGTCTATGAGGGGATTTTGTCCCCCTGAAACAACCATATTCACGCCACTGACTATTATACATAATTTCTAGAACAATCCCTGAGGAAT